>LN484052.1:6116-17431 GCA_900002565.1 Culicoides sonorensis
AATGATACAAATCAATTCTTAGAGTCATATACGCACATATTTAAAAGATTTTTAAAAAAAGAATAATAGGATAAAAGTTGTTGAAAAAGAGTTTCCATCTACATCATCAATTGTGCTCATTATCTTTCAAATTTATAATCAATTTACTATGAAAGTTTTTCATTTCGACCTAAATAGAGTTCTGTTTTTAACTTGACTGATTAGTGACAAGTAAAGATCTTTGAAATTAAAATAATTTTCCATAAGCACAATCGAATTGTAAAGTGCTGCAAATAATTAATAATTTTCATTGCATTTTTATATTGGATAGACAATAAACATGAATATCATCCATTGGTTTTGGAATTTTAAGAATTCAGGTGAGACTAATTTTATTAAGCTATGATGTTAACTCAACGGGTATGCAATAGAATTTTATTATTTTTATCATAACATTGCATTTAATCTTTAGCATTGAATATATTCACTGTGCTGAAGTTTGCCACGAGTTTGACTACGCTTCCACGAGTTTTAAACGCTTACTCAAACTCGTGGAAGAACTCATTTACATGACTCAAACTCGTGGAGGCACTCATTTAGATGACTCTAACTCGTGGAAAATAATATTCGAGCGATTTCAACTCGTGGAAATTAATATTCGAGCGATTTCAACTCGTGGAAACTAATATTCGAGCGATTTCAACTCGTGGAAATGAATATTTGATTACTTTCAACTCGTGGAAATAAATTTTTGATTACTTTCAACTCGTGGATAGCAAAATTCGAGCGATTTCAACTTAATTTTTAATTTAATTCCACGAGTTAAACGCAATCAAATATTCATTTCCACGAGTTGAAATCGCTTGAATTTTACTATCCACGAGTTGAAAATAATCAAAAATTTATTTCCACGAGTTTAACACAATCAAATATTTATTTCCACCAGTTGAAATCGCTCGAATATTATTTTCCACGAGTTGAAATCGCTCGAATATTACTATCCACGAGTTGAAAGTAATCAAAAAATTATTTCCACGAGTTGAAAGTAATCAAAAAATTATTTCCACGAGTTGAAAATGCTCGAATATTAATTTCCACGAGTTGAAATCGCTCGAATATTAATTTCCACGAGTTGAAATCGCTCAAATTTTACTATCCACGAGTTGAAAGTAATCAAAAATTTATTTCTACGAGTTTAACGCAATCAAATATTCATTTCCACGAGTTGAAAATGCTCGAATATTAATTTCCACGAGTTGAAATCGCTCAAATTTTATTATCCACGAGTTGAAAGTAATCAAAAATTTATTTCCACGAGTTTAACGCAATCAAATATTCATTTCCACGAGTTGAAATAACTCGAATATTAATTTCCACGAGTTGAAATCGCTCAAATTTTACTATCCACGAGTTGAAAGTAATCAAAAATTTATTTCCACGAGTTGAAAATGCTCGAATATTAATTTCCACGAGTTGAAATCGCTCGAATATTATTTTCCACGAGTTAGAGTCATCTAAATGAGTGCCTCCACGAGTTTGAGTCATGTAAATGAGTTCTTCCACGAGTTTGAGTAAGCGTTTAAAACTCGTGGAAGCGTAGTCAAACTCGTGGCAAACTTCAGCACAGTAATATATTCGTGGTTTCATCAATCAACTATAAAAATAAAAACCAAAATTGAGTAACTTTAGAATTGTGAGATAGAAAATTGAACAAATTGATTTTTATTGGAGTAATGGTTACTTCAATCTAAATGTAAATGTTAAGAGATATTTCTGAAGTTGAGAAAAATATTGTAATCAACTGATAAATTTTTTTTTTTTTTACCTATAACATGAAAAACCACACATAAAGTATTTAAAAAATCATTATTTTAAAAATGTATGGTACAGAATGAAAGAAAACAAACAACTACAATTTATATTTATTGAAGGAAACTTCCTTAGAATATTGAATTACTTAATATGCTACCACATAATGACAATATTAATGTTGTATACAAAGTGACATATGTGGAATATTTAAAAAATTAAATAAAAATGTTTGATGTTTATTATTATTATACAAATTTTTTTATAGGAGTTTAGTGAACTATTTTTTTTGTATTAGTTCAGTGATTATTATTTAAATTATGATGAAAATTCAAAGAAATGAAACTTTTTATTTCATCACATGACCTTGTTGAAAATATCCAAACGAGGGAGATGAATTACACCTGGCAAAGATAAATTCAATTTATAATACACAAAAAACTGATATAAAAAATAAGAAAATTAGGAAGTGGTTGCCTGCCTGCTCAACTTAAAAAAAATTATACATAAAAACAGTATGAGAAACCTTAAAAAATAATTTTAAATATATAAAAATAACGATTATTTAATGAGTAAAATAAAAATTATTGTGTTTAAGAATGTTTTGTCCGTCCCAAGGGTCTAATAACTGATATGTTATTTATGATTAAACCAGAATTTCAAAAAATAAAAATTAAATCAAGAATAAAATCGACAGTTATCCTTTTCTTTCAATACTTATCCAAATCGTGTTCTGAGTTAGTTATTTGACGAAAAATGGAAGGTGACAATCAAAATGTTTAATCTATTTTAACAAACAAACACTATACATTTTTTAAATTAATGTCTAGGGTAATTTAATCCACATCAAATAAACTGATCTTAATTTCTTTACCTACTCATTCACATAATTTGTTATTTTTGTACATATTCCATTTAGCATGTGCCTGATGTTAACGGTGATGAAGGCTTTAATTTGAATGATAGATGATGTTCAAATCAGTGACAACCGCTACTGAAAAATATTTTTAGAAAAATAGATTTTATATTAACTTCTCAATGAGATAAGGGAATAATTTTGATTTCAAGAATTGATTGGTAAAAAAATAAATAATGGATCAACATTTATATATATTTTTACATTATACTTTTTCACACTTCTCATCGTAAAAAAAACAAATTCTCACGTTTTAAATAATCACAAACAAAATAATATGAATTAATTTATTACCAATCAAAAGTCATAAGGAACGTTAATGATATTTATGTGATGTTTCATTATTATTTGGCATTTTCACTGAACACAGCTCGTTTCTTTTGTGGTGTCTGTTGTTTTGTACAACTGTCAGATAAAAAAAGAAGAAACAAATATTTTAAACGCTTACAAATTGATGGCAATAAAATAAAAACATAAATTCATTTATCATTCGTGTTTTTTTTTGTAATTTTTCTTTTTGTAGAATTTTTCTTTTGGTCAGCATTTTGTTAAAAAATAAAGACAGCTTTAAAGATTAAAAGAGATATTTAAGTGCATTTTCGACAAATTTTGTGTTTGTTCGAAAAAATAACATACAAAAACATTTATACAGCTAAATGAAAGGAAGTTTTTTTCGACTTATTTTAAATAGTCAAGTAGTGAGTTGTATCTCGATTTGTTAAAAAATATGTATTTAGAGTATAATTTCTCAAATAAGTCTGATAAAAAATAGTATTAAAATATGGATGTCTTCTTAAATTTAACATCAGGTAAATTTTATTGAAATCAAATTCAATATACACATTTGGATCGATTATCAAACATGTACAAAAGTGTTTTTAGATCGTTATTTTTAATGGCATGTCGTATATCGTATTTTTGTTTCGCTGTCGTTGTTTGTTTTTGTATCATTATAAAGCCACTTTTTCATGTTTTTTTATCATGTATGTAGTTTACGCGTGCTTGCTTGTTTTAGTTAAAAGTTTAAGAGGTGTTGTTCATGTGACAAAATTTTGATAATTTTACTAAGGTTATAAAGTTTTGCTAGAGTAGAACAAGATGTTATAAAAATCGACTTCCTCAACGATTCGTGATGATCACTGATCCTCGGTAAGTCTTGTGAACTATCAAAAATTGAAGTGAAAACTGTCATAAATTCATGCCAAAATGACTATTGTAATAGTTTCGATCAAACTGGCAAGTGAAAATTCCTAAATTATATTCCAGGCGGATCAATCTAAATAAATGACTAGAAATAGTCTAAAAGTAATTAAACATTAGCTCTAAAATTTAAACTTAGGTTTCGAAAAAATCTTAACCCATCTTAATATACCCAATACACATATTTCACGCGCAACATATTGCATACACGCTATATTTTCTTTCTTTTTTCTCACCATAATACTGTAATGCTTTTGCGTTGCTTCGAGGTGGTATTTTGTACAAGATCAAGATAAAATCAAATATGTATATTTTGTCTTTTAATGTGCATACATGCTGGTAAGTGAGCGAGTATCTTTTGTATTTTATATATATTTTTTACTATAAATTGTTTTAGTAAATCTTACATGTAATGTCACAACATAAATCGAAATAAGATTATAACATAAAGACGACTTAGTTGGTTATTTTGTTGATAAGACATGGTAAAGCTGGAATCTTTCTAATTAAATTTTCAGTTCAGTTATAAAAATATATTTACATTTCTATTCTTACTATGTAAAGTTAATGGTTTGACCCAACATAAGTAAATAAAAAATCAAAGCTGATGCTCATTTGTCTAAACTCAAAATTTTGGGTTGCAGTAGCACTAAAACATGACAAGAAACATGAACAGATCATCAAAATTACAGGAACTGAATAAGAAAGTTTGATCTCTATCTTGTAATACAGATTTTTTTGTACAGGGGATAGAATAATAAATTGATTTTGAATAATAGATTTTTAAGGAAACTATTACAGGTACAACATAAATGTTTTTCTTGCTAATTCATTTTATCTTGTGTTAAAATCTACTCCCTGTTTATTTGTTCTTTTTTTTTTGAATAAAAAAAGAAAAGATGCATGTTCTAATTTTTTTCAAATGATTTTTTTTTCTCTTCTTTAATAAATGTTTAATTAAATGATCTCTTTGATAATAAAAAAAATGTGTACCTTTTTATAAATCCCTCTCATGAAGTACATGAATGTCAAGTTGAAGTTGAATCTTAAAAGAGACTACATTAAGGATTATCAAATTCTTAAGATGATCAAGAAATAGAAATTTTAAATCAAATAAAATAAAAAAATAAGATATAACAAAGAGCTTGATATGAACAATCATTTGTTCTTTTATTTTTAATAACTTCAAATTTTAAGGATTAAATATAAATTGTCTTCACAATACTTGATTTTTTCTTCTTCTGAATGAATAATAATTCAGTAAATTTCATTAAATGTTTAAATCAAATTGAATAAAACGGTTTTTATAAGAAGTTCAAGTCTTATTTGTTCTCTGAAAATCATCTTTTGTTATAGTAGATAACTAATAGAATCAATTATGGAGATCTTTATATATAAATGCATTGTTATTTTCTAGCAAATTACTTTGTAAAAGATATCAAATATCTTAAATTTTGTTACTTTTCTTTTATTTCGTTGCTATAACTATCTTCTTTACATATTGAAAATTTCCCGCAAACGCAAATACAAAAAGTAGTAATAAATAGTGATTCAATAGAAACGCCTAAAAGTCAGTTTGAAAACGAAATGAAAACTTGAACTAATTCAAATGTCTCGAAGTATCAAATAATTAGACAATAGTAATTTTTCCCCTACAATTTGTGAACGAGTAATTTTTATATCAAAATAATCTGACACCATCTCATGTGACTTTTTTATTTCAACATAATTTTACTAGTGCCACTCGACTCAAATTAATTTAGTTAGATATGAAAAATTTACAAACATTTGCGTACGTATAAGTTGTTTTATAAATGACAAAACAGATTATCACAACATAACAATTGAAATTTGATGAGTTTTTAGTTTCAATTTATGTCAAAAAGGATAAAAATAATAGAATAATACTGTATCTTAACGCAATTGTGTTCAAAAATCATGAAATATTGAATGTGAATTTAAAAATAAAAATATTTAATTGTCATAACTTCCTTTTATCTTTCTTAGGTTAAGATTTTCGCAGTAAGCGCTCCGACTGTCACCTCATATTTAAAAATTCTTTATGTCCACTGACAAGTTGTTTTCAAAAGCTATTTTATACTTTAAATTTGTGAATAAAGTTTTCAGTTTTTTTTCTACTACTATCCATTTCCCAAGAGTACCGAAAATTATAAAGGGGCAAAAATATAATACTCTTTTCTTTTCAATCAAACACTTGTGTTATAAATTCAACTGACAATATGTTTTTTATCAGCTTGTTAAATCAGTACGAGAAACAAATAATTTTCTTTTCCCAAACATCCACTAGATAATTTAATAAAATTGTTTCATTATTATTTTCATTATTCCAGCATCGCTATCAGAAGAATTTAGAAACAATTCAATTATTTATTAAAATAGCACTTGACTTAAGTTTCAAATATAATAATATTTGTAAATTATCCTTTTAACAACATTTCACTATCATAAAAATTGACATTTTTCTTTTTTGGTGTTAGATTACACCTCGAAAAACAAATTATGCTTTATTGTCATATACGTGTATGTAAAATTTTTGCTTTATTTTATTACTTTAAGTATCATATATAATATTGAAATGAAAAACGAGCTAATTTGGTCCCATGAGAGCTGTTCCTTTTTCCGGAATACATTTATGTTTACACGTCGGTATAAGGAGATGCGTTAACAGATAAATTGAATAATGTAAAGGCAATTTTGTGGTGTAATGATATGATTAAATTATGGTTTTTCGTATACAAATTATTGTTAATGTAATCCTGCGGGTAGTGTTTTGTTCAAGTTCAGTCAATTCTTATCATGATGTGAAACAATTGTTCTTTTTTTACACGATTATAATGAACCTAAACACAAGATCACCCACCATATCAATTTTTTTCAAATTTAGTAAGAAAAGTGAACAAAAAAAAGTTAAATTTTTTTCACTTCATTTACTGTTTCGTAATTTTTATTGTTCTTAATTCAAAAGGAAATTTGTGTTTTTATTTTAATAATAAAATTCTCAATCTCGTAATTTTTTTTTAAAAACTTAATTCATGAAACATCAGAGCTATTGATGCAGAAATTTTTTTATCCCATTAACTAAACCAGATACAAGGTTTTTTATTTTGGACCGTGCATGATGTTAAAATGATTTAGTGCAATGGTTTGAAAAATGAATAGTTTTTGTTCTTTTTTTTTTACTTAATTCACAGAAATCGAACCTCATAAAGAACATTTCTAAAGGAACTTTGATGTTTGTGTAATTTGGTAGCAATATTTTTTTTTTTATTTTTTTAAGAGAAGCTTTAGTTATTGAATTTGAAATCGAATTTTGATAACTTCTAATAAAATTTTGATTATCGTTATTGTTTAAATTAAAATTTTCAAAAAACAAAATAATTTAGGCTTGATTGAATAGGAAACAAAGTTTTGACATTCGCATAATAATGATTACTTTTGACGTACGTCAGCTCATCAAATTTTCTCACAAGCAATTACGTTACATAGCAACACCCTTAAATGCATAGTAATCAACGTATTTTTTTAATTTAATTAAATTAATAGGAGAGGTGGATTTTTAGGAAGGTTGATTTTAATTCAGAAAAATCAACATCATCATTATAAATATTGATTAAATTGAATTAAGGTTAATTGAAAAGTGTGATTATGAGAATATCTTTATTGTAATAAATAAAATAAATTTTTGGGTAAATTTTTTATATAAGATTTAAAAATTTTTAATTCATGTTAAGTTATTTCGTGAGAAATTAAAAAAAAACGTTTAAAAAATGAGTGAAATTAAGAAAAGGGTTAAGTCACACACGTATCATGTAACAGAAAATGACCTTTTATTTAATTTTTCCCTAAAAGGTATAAATTTTTTTCTTTATTTATATAAATATTGATTAAAAGTCACAAGGGGTTAAAAGTTCAAAAGATCAATAAAAGTAAAAACTTTAATTTTTATGAAAAAACTTATATTAAATTAAATAAAAAAAAAAAATAACAACCCTTAAATAATTAAATGTTGCAAAGTATTTTGAAATGTGTTTATATGGTCTTTGACCTAATACTTTAATTTCGTTATTATTGTTTAAAATAACAAGGGATCCGTGATTAACTTCAAATGAAATTTTTATTTGAAATAATTGAAAAAGGATTTCCACCAATCGATCTCTCAACAATATATCACTTAAAAAGCATTTTTTTTATAAATACTTTTTTAATCAGAAAATACGTTTCACATTCTCTGTGTATTGACCTTTCAAATTTCTTTTTAAAAAGATCTCCAAGATGATATTCTCAGAAATTTAAAACAGAATTATAATTCTTTGAAAAGTGACCTTTTTCTTACACTTGATTTATAAATCTTAAAATGCATTCTTTCTTCGGCGTTTCCTTTTGTTACATTTTGGTGAATTTATTTCATGTAAGTATTCTGCAACGGTGAAAGAAGCAAATAAAAATGTGATCGTAATATAAAGTGACAATAACTCAATCAACTGTGGCTTAATTTCCAGACTTTCAACAACAGATTTTAATAGTTAAAATGCAAGAATGATCTTGTCTGTTCTTTCTGAGGTCACAACCGGTCATTATTTACAAAGACAATATGTGTGGTTATTATGAATATAAAAAAGCAAATTTGAATAATTACAAATTTGGCTTATTCCATTTAATCAAGCTAAAACGAAGATTATACAAAAAATGAGCTCATTTGCGTAATTTAGTGTTTTGTTAAATTAAAGATAAAGATTTAATTCATTTTGGATTAAATAGATTTGAAAAAAAAAATTAAAAATATGGAAATGTTAAGTATTATAATACTCATCATAATTATGATTAAACTGAGCTTTGAATTGAAATTACAGCTTGAAGTTACAAAAGTTAAGTTTCAAATTTCCTAGATTCCAATCACAATCAATGTTATTAAATTTGTTGGTTTTCCTCATTTTTTTATACATTAATTTCAATTATAACTTTTATTTTATTACAGCTACAATTTAATCAATAATTTTTTTTTTCATTTCTGTTTTAATATTATAGAGGTCATACCACAATTTTAGTTATAATTTGAAAATATCCATTACGCGTTGAGTATTGAATTTCGACTGTATTACAAAACAATGTGTTTCCACATTTCGAGAAAAACATCATTATGAATTTCAATTTAATGTTTGGCATTTGCCACGAGGTATCGGAAGATTTTTATTATTTTCTAGGGTGACTCTTATGGACCGTTAGCTGTTAGTGCTTTTTTCCATGATATATTTAATTAAAAAACAAACAAACCAATAAAGTATTATTTTACATCATATGTTTTATACTATTACAAGACTACATGACTTCACACTGATTTTACGCGAAACACACAAACATTTTATATTACAGAGAACATATAGAAATAAGACTACTATTATAGGGAAGGGAATACACCACAATGCGATCAAGCAACCACAGTCAGTCACCACGGTGATATATCTTATTGTGTAATAATGAAAATCCCCTTTATTTTAAATCTTTATTAATGAGATAATGTGTTTGTTTTGTTATTATTTGCTCTAATTTTACTTTTTGTGATTTTTTCTTTCCGTTTAATCTTTCGGGGGAAACATAAAATAAAACTGATCTAAACCTCAAGATGGTACTGGAACCAAGGAATTAAACATTTCGAAAATATCAATGTCGGTAAAATATACCACCCATAAGAAGATCAAAGAAAAATCTTTTGAATTTTTCTCGACTTTAGCCAGAATTAGAAAAAAAGAGGTTCATTATTGTCTGCTTTAACTTTTTGATGACTGACAATAACAAATTTGATGGACAGGTCTTTTCGTTACTTTACATAGACTTTAATGAGCGTTAGACTGCCGCAATGATGATATGTAACAGGCATCTTAAAAGATTTTTAACAATCTAAGAAAACATGTGTTGTTTTTTAAACTGTTTTTGTCAGACGTTAGAAATTTTGACGGGTCCATCATCATATTTGAATTTAATCATTTCACACAAAAACTATGACAATTAAGATGATAATGATTAATTTCAATATTTTTTAAAACTAAACGATTAAAAATAAAATAAAAAAAAAATAAACAATACTCTTCAATGGCAAAAGAGGTTTTCTTAGAAGAATAATTGACTCATCAATTCATAATAAAAACAATAAAAAAGAAGCTAAGATATAAGCACTTACTTTTAAGTAAAAAAAAATGATTGACATTTTATCATTTGTTACATTTAAGTAAAATGCATCTGGAACTTTGTTATTTCATGTGCAATAAAAATATTGTTGCACTCAAATTGAAAAAAAAACGTTACTGTGTTTGTAATTTACATTTTACAAAATAAAATTTTTGAAACAATTTTTATAGTCATTCATTTCTATGATGGCTTGGACATTTTTTCAGCACAAACCAAATTTGTTCAGTTCAGACAATTTTATTCAAACAAAACTATTGATTAATATGTTTAGTAATTTTTGGTTGGTAATAAATTATTAACATGATATTATAATTGTTAGAAATCTAGAATTTATATAAATTATATTATATGGACCGAAGAATTAAAAAATAAGCTACTAAATCGATTAAAATTTTTTTAAAGATTGCATTTAAGAATCATTTTCATATTAATTTATTTATTTTATAATAGCCCTTGATTGTTAATTTGATTTAAATAAGTAAGGCCTTATCCTATTTATTTAAATCAAAATAATTTTAATGAATTATACCAAAGATACCAATAATTGCAAATTTGAAAATTTCCGTTTATAGACGATAATAAATTTGGATTAAGTTTATATAAGGCCCCATATTTAGAAAATATATTCGTTTCGTTTCGTGAGATACAATAAGCTTGCTTAGGTCAATCGAATAACGTTTTTCATCGAAAATTTAGTTATTTATAATTTTTTCTTGAATATCTAAAAACAATTTTTAAATTTTATTTTGCACCATATTAGTTTTTTTGATGAGACTCCGGACATTATCTTAATAATTGATTTTGAAACTATGCGATTTTTGTAAAAATCATTTGATACTGATAAAGCTACACATGTGGATTTTCAGAAACAATCTAGAAGATACTGGGAGCTCATTGACCGAGTTGGTTAAGTGCCTGGTATGATTGGTAAGAATCTTGCGACAGGGGTTCGAATCCAGTCCCGGGCATGAAAATTAATTTGTGTTTTTCGAGTTCCAAATGTGCTCAAGTTTTACTTAGAATACATAAAAGTCCTTCTGGGATTTTTAGGGGTGCTGAGTGAAACCTGAGGGCGACTGGTTTGGATGACAGTATAAATTGTAGGTCCCACGTGGTTAGACATTAGATAAAAGGCGCTTACTATGGAAGCTTCGGCTGAAATAGTATGAACACAATAGGACCTTGGGTCCGCGGTGGAGCTAGTTCA
>LN484050.1:8894-26118 GCA_900002565.1 Culicoides sonorensis
TGTTTTCGTTTTAATTTTGATTTATGTTATTTAAAATTATGAACATGCATGATAAGTCCAGAGTTTGGTGATTTGTTCATTATTTATAAAGTGTTTATTGTTGTTGTAGTATAATTTTCATACAAAGTTTATTTGTTTTGTGTATAAATGTTTGATATTAATATTCATTTCCATACGATACAAATAGAAAAATGTTGATAGTATTTTTTAGAAATTATTATGCATTTTATAGTGATAAAAATTAGAGAACATAGAGAGAAAAAAAATAAACAGTTAATCGTTAACATCGATAATTTACAAAAAAAATATTTAAAAAAAACACGTTAAATGAAATTTTTGATGTACATCCAAATGATAAAATTTGTTGATTTTTTTTTATTGGTGTAGTGTATTTTGTTAAAAGCATTTGTTAAGTTTATATAGGAAAATTAAATTTAAGAGACAGTTTTTTTATCGTATATTTAAGTAAATTAATATAATCAATTTGTTTGCGTTGTCCCCAGTTTTTGATCAAACAGAGCGAAAGCATGAAAAAAATAATTAAAAATTAAAATAAATCACCGCATGCTGGAAATTATATAAAGTTTAATTTATCTTTTCTGGACATAAAAATAATATGATTGCACAGTTTTTGCAAATCACATTATTCCTATGTTACAAAATATTAATTATCACTCTATTTTTTTATAGTATAATAGTTAACAATCAATCTAAGAAATACCAAGGAAATATCAAACGTTTCTACACTAAATTTTCATTATCTACAAAACTCACTTTTCACATGAAACCATTTTTATTCAAAATTATTTCTTCTATAAGAACTTCTATAAATTATGAATTTAGCTTGTCTAAAGTTTTGCAGCACAGCATTTTTAGATCCAGTTACAGGTGTTTATTTTTATTGTTAAAGCTGATGAATTATAATCTCAAATTACAAAATAATTCACACTTATGAGGACCATTATGTAAAAAAAGCCTTAAAAATGTATTGATTTATAAAAAAAATTATAAAACATTTTTAGAATTAAAAATATTTAATAAAAACTATCTAGCATGTTGATATAGAAATTGTTCCTTTTTAGAGAAAATTCGATGAATATTGTGAATTGCGCATTTTTCTTTAAACAGTAAAAATTCAGTATAATTGAATATATTAAATGTTATAATTATTCAAGAAGGCTTTAGATATATCGTGGATCAAAATAAAAATATGTGTTTAGGCAATTTATACACTAAATAATTAATACTTATAAGGACATCAGAGGAAAAAAAATTATCGATTTCAAGGTAAATTATAAAATATAAGAACATATATTTTACATTGAAAAAAATACAGTATACCACTCTACCGGAAAAAGCTGATAGTTAAATTTTTAAAAGAGATTAACTTAAAAAAAAGCTAATGAAACAAAAGAGAATCAAAACATTACTTAAACTAAAGGAAAACACATAAAATATCTCGATAATATTTATCCAATCACCACAAACAAGTTACCTACAATGTTAATAGGCATTCATTAAGTAATGTAAATTTCTTTGCAAATTCTTTAATTTTTTAAACACATAACTAGATATTTTTTTAATACAGATTTCAACTTTTTAATTGAAATATTCAGCAGGTGCATCTTACCTCTATATGCATAAATATATTAAATGCTCAACTCAATAGTTTTGTTTAAACATTAATGAAATCGCTTATAAAATAAAAATTAATAAATAAAAAATATGAGCGAAATAGCGTAAATTATGAAGCATTTGAACAGAGATATATATTTTATTGGAATCAAATAATTTGGCAAAAATCTAATGTTGGATTATTTTTTTTTGTTTTTTAAGTATTTCAAAATAGCAAAATTAAACCAAACAAAACTAATACAAAATAGAAAAAAAAAATTAAATAAGATATAATCAGTGTTTTTGATACAAACTCGAATGTAAGAATTTGGATCTTAACAACCAAAAATTATTTTTCAATCATATTTTGAATATTTTATTGTATTTAATTCATTCTATAATTTATTTTATGTATATATTATAATAGTAATATATTGTATCTGAATATTTAATTATATAATTATTTAAAAATAAAATAATTCTCATGAATTAATATTCAATCATAAGTGTATTAGTCAAAAGTATTTTCTTTAAATTAATTTTGCTCTATGTTCATCATTTATTAAAAAGCGTGTGATGCATATTTATAATCATAAAATTCTTTTATTCAATTACTCTGTTTATAATTTTATGATATTGATTTTTTAAAACTTAGTTTATGCAAATCCAATGAAGACAGGTAAAGACATGTTCTGAAACAGATGTCAAATTAATTTGAGTTTCAATATTTATTATATTTACTTATTTAACACAAACTTATATGAAAGGACAATAATATTTAAAACAATAGAATTTTCTTCTCAAATTAAGTTTGACAACTGTTTTTTCTTATATGCGCTATGAAACTTTTAAATTATCTTATAGTGCGTTTTACTTTGTTTTGATAATAAAATTGAGAAAATATTTAAGTAAATACTTTTGTTTTAAGGTATTTTTTAATATTTTCTACGACACACATTAATCTATTATTGTATTTTTTATTATATTGTTATGATTTCTACTTTATTTTTTTAAATGCATTTCTAATAAAATAATAATGTATTGATTAATTAACACTTGCCCCATTAATACTTTCATGTAGTATTGCGATTATCAAAAATTCAAATAAGTCTGTAAGAATATTCCTTTCGTATTCTAATTGTGAATGTGTGAATGTTTAAAAGATTAAAATTGTTCAAATCTATATGTTTTGAGGCACTTTGTTATTTTGCAGTCACGCATTTTATGGAGGGCTTTGCATTACAAAATTTAATTAATAGTGCCATAAGAATATTGTGGTCGGACTTGTGTAATGGATTCTAATAAAAATTAAGTCTTATCGTTTTTGATAGGACAAGACTGTAGATTTATCTCTATATTATAAATATGAATAGATCTTGTATTAATGAGATAAAAATTATGAACCCAGTATCATTCACTATTATTGTAAAAATTAAACTGAAAGGATTTTTAAAAGGAGTAAAATAAAGATTTGCATTAAAAATTGAATTCTGAATTAATAATTTTTTAACATAAAAAAAAACAATCTAGAAATATATATTTTTTAAAACATAGACAATCATACAAATCCAATCAAAAGCTAAGAAGCACGTAACTTCTGGCACCTACATTATATTTGAAAAAATAAAACGTGTAATATATGTATTTTATATGTAAAAAATAATAAGTTTTATTCGTATAATTTTTTTGCAAGAATTCCAATTTTACCAAGAATAACAAATTATACATTAAATATTAATAGAAAGAAGGAAAGAAATCGCGTTAAACCATGAATAAATTGGTGTTTTTAAAGGTGTACTGCTGAACATGAAAAACATTGTTATTTGTTATAAAGTATAAGCTAATAAAGGAACCTATATGAATTGAAATTGATAGTATGAAAATAAAAAAAATACTGTTGATTATGTATTTAAAAGTTAAAATGATTATGTGTTTTTACAAGGCAAAAAATAAAAAGAAAGAATTCAAAAATGCAACATAAGATGATAAATTAAAGCACTCACAAACTTAAAAAAATAAATCATAGAACATTTAGTTACAAAATATTTAAACACAAATTAATATTACCGTACGTGTATTACCAATGTATGTGTGACAGTGTTTTAACTTCAAGCAAAAAGAACCAGAAAGATAATAATTAATAAATAAAATGATTCAAATTATTCAGGAATAGGATAAATATTTAAATATACATTTAGGTGTAAGCGTCAAAATATCCAACCAACTTATATAATAATAACAATATAAATAAAAGCCAATTTTGATTTTATTTTCTACAATAATACAAGATCTACATTACTTTATTATTTTTTAACATTTGTTTTCTATATATTAATTAAATCAATCATTATGTAATGATATAACTTATATTAATGAAAATTTCTTATTTTCAAAATTAATAAAACTCAACCATTATATTTTAATTTTAACTTATTTCAATAGTTTGTTTTTTTTTTTATTTTTTGTGAAACATATACAGATGAAAAAGAGGCAGATAAATATAATATAATTACAAAATACATTATAGCAGCAAATTAATATAATATAATGTTAAATTAACTGTTATAAAAAGAATTGTATCAAAAAATAAGATATTTATGTATAAATGATTATAGAACAAAATAAATTAAGTACACAATTAACCCCCGTTAACCATTTGCAAAACTAAAAATAGTTAATAATGCGTGGGTGCCATTTATATTATTTTATTATTGTAATATATATATTAAATTTATAATTTATTTTAATTGGTATATAATAAACTTTTATGTAAGGATACATTTAATATGTTTAATGGCAATAAATATAATAATTTTCTTATAACTCCATTAATAAACGAATAAATATTAAACGTTTACTATAATAGCGTAAGTATATAATTTAATATATTATTTTTTAAAAACGATTAATTTTTAAATAAGTCCTTCTTCTTGATAAGATAAATACAAACACAGAAATTTATAAATTTTATGAAAATTTTGCTTAAATGAAAACAAATTAAATAGCAATGAAAATTCTAAAAAAAATCATTTTTATTTATGTTCAATGACAGCTTATTGTCACTTGTCGCTACTACTTTTTTTATATGTTATGCAAAATATATAATATAACCAAAATTGTAAACCAGTTTTTATTTTTTGTTAAATTTTTGAGAGAAGGTTTTTTTGTTGAGTGTGTCAATATTCAGGACCATTGTAAAAATATCTCAACATATATTCAAATAAGTACTATATAATAAGTACTTTATAAAACTATTTCGTCATGAAGATTGTCATTCTTATTGATCATTGAAATAGAATTTTATGGACAAATAATATATTTTCATTAAACTGTTATTATTTCGATTGTTTTCTATAACAAATATTATTTCACAACATCTATTACAATGAATACGTTTCTGAAGAATTTAAAAAAAATCTTTATATATGGTCATCGAGAAATGAATTTTCAAAAAACATAACAAAAAATTTATTATTTAATTAATCGCATATATAATAAGCATTCATTTAATCATGATTTTTTATGAATCATTTAAACATAGACCAAGAGTATGTGGTGATGATGTTAATAATAATAATGATGAAAGTTGTACTAAGTGATAATTAGGAATAAATCTAGTAACAAAAGTAATAATAATAATAATAATATTTTTTTGTTTTAAGACTAAATTTAAATAGTAACTTACTATGTGTTATTTTTATGAATTAAACATTCATTCACACGAATAAATAATGATTTAAATATTTATCACATAATTCATTGTGCAATTTTTTTTATATAGGAAATTATTATTTTATGGACAAAATTATCCTAAAAATAGTTTTTGTTATCATAATGAAACTATCCTTTGTTTCATTGATATTTATTTATTTTTTATGTTTAAATAATAAGTTACATAAAAAGTATTTAATAAATTAAATGCAAGAACTTTTTATAAACGCTTTGGATTGAGTACGAATACAACAATTTGTTTAATTGCTTTAAAAATCATTATATGAGACTAGAAAATTTAAATCATTTTAATGCTTGCCAAGAAAAGCAAGCATATAAAAATTGCACGAAGACGCAATTTATGAAAAATTGAAATCCCAATTTTATGATAAACAAAATCATGTTTATGAAGAAATTTAGAATTGTATATTTTATCAAAGTGTCCATTAAGTTGTTCAGATTATTTTTTTTTTTGAATAGGCACTCTCTTATTGTTTTTTACAAACACTAACATTGCACATGTTTTATTTAATTTAAACATCACTCTAATAACATCACTGTCTATAAATTTTATTAGATATTCAGTTTACTGTGATTATTTATTTTTGAAAATCATTTAAGAAGTTTTCATTTTTTTATAGGGATTCAATACTACAGAACCTGGTCCTGTTGTAGAGCCAGTGTGTTGTATAGTATTTGTTTGTAAAGTATTTGGATGTATACCGTGCTGTTGAACAACTGCAGATGTCGATGTACTCAACCCTGCAGTTGAAGGATATCCTGTTTGGGTTTGCTGCTGTTGCAAACCATGATAAAACATGAATTGTTGATTTGCAGCAACAGCTTGCATTTGTGCAGCTGCTTGTAAAGCTTGTGCTTGTTGCATGGCTTGTGCAGTATATGGATTACTTTGTGAAAGAGCAGCGGTTATTGAATTGAATGAATTTGCAGTTTGAGCACGCATAAATTGTGCATAAGGGTTTGTTGCCGCAGCAGTTAAATAAGCTTGTGGACTTGGTACACGTTGTAATGTAGAAAATGGATTTTGAGCTCGCAAAATTTGCGATGTATTTTGCGGATGAGTAGTCGATGATAAACGGTTTGTAGAAATATGTGGTGCTAACGCAGGACGTGAAGGTGAACCTGAATAAGCTGGCTGTTGTAAAAGAGCAGTTTTATTGAATGGTATATTTGTGTATGTCAATGCAGATAAAGGTTTTCCACTTAAAGCATTTGAAGCAGCGGCTAATTTTAATGCATTTGCATAATTTTTTTGAGCAACTTCTTTAGCAATAGCAGCTGGATTAGTATAAATTGAATTTTGCAAAAAATGATTTTGTGAAGCTGGTGCTTGTGGAAAGCTATATGCGTAAGAAGCAGTGTGTGAAATTGATGTTGATGGAGAAGTTGTTGAATAAATTATTGTATTTCCCATATTAACATTACCCACGCTTACAGAACTATTTGTGGCCAAAACAGGTTCTTTTGATTTTTTACTATTTATTAAATCATCTTCAGCAGTAGTATTATCATTGATTGAATTATATTGTGACACACTATTGTTTGTTGTGTTATTATCATTAGTTGTTGTTTCTTTATTATTTGTCACGATATTATTATTATTATTACTTTCAGTGACATTTTCATTACTGTCTGATGTAGTGAAAACACCATTATTATTATTAACATTATTTTGGTTTACAAAAATATGATTATTATTATTTTTTGCTGATGCTAAAGTAGCATTATTATTAATTATAGCATGTGGTATTGTCGCGGAGGAAGTTACAGTAGAATGTGTTTGTGGAATTGAAGTAGTAGCGATATGTGATGAAGAAATAGTAGAATTATTACTGACAGGAGTACAGTAGGAGTAGGAAGAAGTTGAAGAAGAACTTGAAGTTTGGTACTCACATGAAACAGGAACAAATGGTTGTTGTAATTGCATCAGTTGTTGATACGTAGTGGCTCCAGGTTGATAAACAGGTATTCCAGATTTATCTGCAGCGGGCCTTTTAAATGGTACCATACCATGAAATGCCTTTGAAATCAAAGAAAAATAATAGATACAAGAATTAAAGAATATATTAGAGATAAAAAAATTCAAAAAAAAGTTTAGTTATAAGTTTTAATGAATGACAATGATTGATATACAAAACATGAATTATGTATCAATAGGTCAACTAAAAGTCAGATACACTGCAAATTTTATGCAACATAAACGGATTTATTTAGAGATAACACAAACAAGATTTAAAAAACAAAAATACTTACAAAGTTTTCATAATAGATTGAACCAACTGATTTCATATCCATCTATTTGGTGTTTAAGATACATTTGCGCACACATAAAAATACAATGTGAATAATTTTTTTTTGTTGTGTAAATCAAGTGATTATTTGATTGTTTGATGTATGATGGTGGTGTTTCGGACAAGGCGATAAGAAGAAAACAAAGAAAATTGAAACAAATTAATTAAAAATAGCTAGTTTTTAAGCGTTACTTGTAATCAAACGTCAAAAAAGCAAAAACTTATGGTGATTATTTAAACTTAATTAATAATTATAAAATAAGCTTAACATAACATAATCGGATGTATATTATTAGTTCTTTTAATTAATATGTTTTATAATTTAATTCAAGTTCACCTGTTTTGATAAAATTATATTTCTTTTTTGAAACTAAATAGACTTAGAAATCTAAATGAAATGATTTTATATTTACATAATGTCATATGTTGATTTTTTAATGTGTTGAAACGTTAAGTTTTATTATTGAAGTAAATATTATTCATATAGTTATCTATAGATGATGACAATGGAAAATTAAAATTAACCCTCCAATCAATTAATTTTATATTATATAAATATAAATGTTAATTTCAATTTTATCAGTTATTTAATTTATTCTTTATTATATTCAGATAACCAACACCTATATTTGTTTTTCGTTTTGATAAAAATAGTCAAATCAAGTAAAAAATGTCTTTCTAAAGTTAGAGAACAGTAACCATGCAAACATGTTAAAAATGTTCATAGATGTAATAAAGAAACAATGATTAAATTAAAAAAATTTAAAAAAAAAATACCATTGGTAGCATATCGGATTCAGCTGCACGTTTTTTACCAACATCCAATGAAGTTGTAATAGTAGTAGTATATGTGTTGGCTGTGGAAGTTGATTGCGTCTTATTTGTTTGTGATGCAGATGGTGGATTTGGAGGAGGAGTGCTCAAATTGCAAGCAACAACAGCAGCAGCAGCATACGGACCAACAGCAGTTGAAGCAGGTGCACACTAATTTATTTTTTGGTGTATATTTGTGTATTTTATATATTTTATATATTTTTATAATGTTGTTGTAAAAATTGCATGCCAATGTTATCATTATGATTGTTACATAATAGCAAATGTGTTTAAAACAAAAAAAAAATAAATTTATATAATATTAAATTTATTTTTGTTTTTTAATTGTGTTTTAAGCAAAATATAACAGGTAAGAATGCACATATAAAAAGAAAAAGGAGGAAAAAAAGAAAATATGAATTTTTAGTCTAAGTAAAAATGACTAGTAATTATTTGTATCAACTCTAGAATGCTACTTTAAATTTTCACTACTCACTAATTATTATCTATAGTTATTGAAAATTGTAAAAATAGGTGTAAATTATCAAAACTTAGTTTTAATTATAAATTCTACTAAATAATTCTACGTTTATTGCCCGTAGTTTTTTTTATCTTTTGCATTTTTGTTTAATAACTGATAAAATCAATTTATTAACAAATATTACTGAAATTGATAATTTATTTTCCAAATTAAGATATTGGTTTTTCTGCATAATTTGCTTCAAAGTTATCGAATGTATACAAATATTCTGAACTTTACTAGATGTTATAGTTATATGGTTAGAAATAAGTCTTAAAATCAATGAATGTATAACATATATGAAATAATTTGAAAATTTAGTTGAAATTTTGAGATTAAAGTTCTATAAATACGTATATCTATTTCAAAAATGTTTCTGATTTTTCAAAAGTGTCGCAACATTATTAAACGTTTTTTAATAATTCAATTTTTTTGTTTATAATTTGTCCAATACACTTTTTACAGCCTTTAATATTTTATTATTCAATGTGTTTCAGTGCGCCAATACAATATTGTTTTTGAACATAAAATATTATTAAGCTGGAATCGTAATTTCGAGTAAAATAAAAGCCTTAATTTAAAAAAGCAACAACAGCAGCATTTTTTAGTATTTTTAATAAAAAAAAAAATTTTATGCAAAAAAAAAGTTTGTTCAAAAATTTAATCAATTAGTATGAAATGAGTAGACTCTTATTAACATAAGAACAATAAAATTTAAACTTGAAATGCATTTAATAGGTTATTTAAAAAAGGTATTAAATTATGTTCTATTATAATCAAGAAAAAAAAATTATTTTAGCTATTGCTTATCATAGTTTTATCTATTAATATAGGCCATACCGCGGTTACACGTGATTGTGCTGCTTTTATTTGAGCCTGTAGGTGCAAAGGAGGATGGAAGTAGCGACATGGATCACGAGAACATCGACCTTTTACGGCATCCATACACACTGTTACAGTGCCGTCTTCATGTTGTGTCACACTGTCTTGAGGATGGGCGAACCGGCATTCTGATTCAGCTCGTTTGCAGGCGCCGCGTGTAAACTCGCGACAAACCTAATAATATTGGGCATCAACAACATCATCAAAAGTTGGATAGGTTTTAGTTTTTTGTTTATGTATCTTTTGTTTTTAATTAGTTCTAAGAACTCTTAAAATTAATTTATTATTATTTATGTTATTATTAAAAGTAGTAAGGATGCATTTTTATGTAAGTTCCTGCGTGTTAAAGTTTAGATTATTTTTAACATAATATAAAAAAATGTAAAGCTTTAAAGCATACTTATAACTGTTTCATACATTAAAAATTTCAATTGAATTGAAAATTTCAATGTATAGATAAGTTTCCATAATAATAACAATTTTTCGCAAAACAAATTCCTTTAAACTTCAAAAAAGAATAAAATAATATGAGAGGCAATTTAAAATAAAAAAAATATTAATTTAAACATGGTATTTGATAATCACTCTAATCATTTTGAAAAACTTAATTCATTGAGTGAATAAACAAAGCCATGTTAAGTTCAACATAAGAAAAAATAATTGTACTTTTATTAGTTGAAAAAAAGTGTCTGTAAAGTGTGTATGTGTTTATGAATTGCTAATAAGACTGCGAAAAATTTAAATTCAAAGTTATATCCAGTTTAAGGACAAAAATATTATTAATAAAATTAAAGTGTTTTTTTATTTATTAGAGTAACTTATCAATTACGATGTAATCTTAAAAGATAACGTTTACAATTTATTATATATGAGTCACTTTTTTTTTTGATTCTTTTATCAGCATATTTGAAGAATCAGGACAGAACTTTGAATGTTAAATTATAACGGTCTTAATCGAAATAAAAATCTAAAGGCATAGGCAATGTGCTAATAAAAAATAACATTTTAATATAGTAATTAAAGCCAAATATGTTTAATTGATGTGATTCAAAATGAACCTATCAACTTAATCAACAAAAAGTACAAGAAAAGTTTTTCCTAAACAACATGAAAATATGATTGAGAACGTAAAAGATAAATTGCCATAATAATCAAGAAAGTAATCGATTAAGCAGCATTTTCTTGCTTTGCCAAGAAAAATATATAATCCCCAATAAACCTCATTTGGGCTCCTATTATGAGTAAATTTCGATTTATGACTTTCAGTTATAATTTGTGTATTAAGTGTAATGAATTGATGTAAAGTATTTAGTGTTTGCAATGTATTGTTTGCTTAATACTAAATTCAAAAACCAATACTTGTTTCCTTACAAGTTTTTTTCAATCTTTAAAAAAAGTAACTCGAAAAAGCTGCTGTTGTTACTACTGATGTTACATTGGAGGGACCTTACCATTGAATGTTGTAGTATAATCATAACATGTCTTAATAAAATACTGTGGCTATTTTCCTTTTAGTTAAAAGTTAAATGACATGAATGATATGATGACCATGTTATTAGTTTAAATATAAAAGTAATGTTATCTTTTCAATGAAAAAAAAATTTAAAAACCATTTTTATTGTAAAAATTTTCCATGTGACAACTCATATTTGGATTGAAATTTTTTAATTGAAATATGATGTTCAACTGCAAAGTTGGCACTGTTATCAAGGTGAAGTTTGCATAAAGTTTATATAATAATGTAAATTATTGGCAACCATGTTTTTGCTATACAGTTTTACTTTTATATTTGAATTTTTATTCTAAAAAACAGATTGTGGTAAGCATACATGATGAAATAAATCAAACATGTATTAAAATAATAATAAATAATTTGAAAATGTAATAGAAAAATAGTTTTAACAAAATAAGAAATATTTTAATTATTTTACCGAACTCTTGTTTAAAAACAAATATTTTGAAATAGAATATTTTGATTTGTAATTAAGAGCAACCGTTTCGAAAAAGTTTGACTTATATATTGAAAAATTGTCACAGTGCCATACTATTACTATTTTTATTGTTTTTTTTGTTGTTACGTTTGATAATAAACTTTATCTTATTTCTAAAGCATTTTAATATATTCTATTTATTAAAGTCTTATCGAATCGAATATTAAAATAATAATATTTGGTTAAATAATAAAATAGGAATTAACCAACTATTAGCATACATTTAATAAAAACTTGATTTGATGATGAATGACTTATAATTATTATGAACCATTATGATAAAAAACAGTGCATTATACTGATTTGCAAGATTTTTACATACCTCAATTCTATCTGAACGTGGAATTTTCTGTTGTGCTACAGGAACTGCTTGTTGTACTACAGTTTGACAATTAGGATCTGGACCTAAAATTGTAGGCACTAAATGTCCAGGCGCATAAAATGGATTATATGTAGCATTGGTTGGCATGCTTGTTAAATAAGGATTCGTCGTCTATTGAAGTTCATGAAAGTAGAAAATAATGAAACAATATAACATTAATACCGTATTATTTATATATTTTATTTTTTAAATCTTAATTATCAAAGTTATAACAATATATCGAATGCATAACAAATTGATACAAATTTTAAAAACTGGCAATTTAACTGAGAATATTTAATTTATTTACACTATTCTACAAATTGGTGAAAATCAAGCCGCATTTTATTTGAAGAAAAACATAAAAACCTGAAAAAATAAAAAAATTTTTTTTACAAAAGTATCCAAATGCTCTAAAATAGCTTCAATTTCTTCGAAATCCAAAGCTCGATAACTACCGTAGCAGCGCTGCGGATTTTCACCAATTTGTAGAATAGTGTTATTATTAAAGCAAAAGTAAAATATTTAAGAGTGAATGCATATTATCATAAAAAAAGCATAAAAAAGGAAAACTAAAAACATGTCACTACAGAAGGAAAAATTAGAATTGGTAACATTAAAATGGAACCAAACAAAGAAGCAATCGCGAAAATGAGTAGATTAAGATCTTAAGATGAATGCAATATAAATGAATGTATATTATAAACTTAAGCGGGTTTGATTCTTATATTATAAGTTTTATATATTTTTCAATATTTCAAGAGCTATTCCTTTACAATAAACAATAAAAAATATTAACACAATTTTTAAACATTTACAAACTCTGTAAACAAACAATATACATTAAAATCACAAAATCACAAAATAATAAATAATGTGTAAAACTGTCAAATAGTTTTTTTTATATTTATATAATTATTAATTATTTTAGTCCATTACCATTACTGGCTGTGTTGTACCTATTGCCACAGGTACTACTCCTACTGTAGGTGATGATGTTTGTGTTGCATTTCCATTCTGCACATCCTTCATTATTAATTTATTAAAGTTTGATTATGTTTAAGAATATATTATTATAGTTCTTAAATAAATTAGTCAGATTGAATAAATTATTATTAAAATAATACGTTAAAATAAGTAACTATTAGAGAATAATTTGATAAAAAAACCAAAGAAAAATAATATTGAAAATGTTTAGTAGTAGTAAAATATAAAACAACTTTCGATTAAAATCTGCCTAAAAGTGTAGAAATTATTGGGGATATACATCGTTAGGTATTTTTACGTTCGGTAGAAATAAATAATATGGCAAAGGATGTGCAAAATAATTGTTTTTGGCGTCAAGCAATCTTGTTTTATAATAATTATAAAGCTTCTATAGTGCAAAATGTTAACTTTATATTATTTATTTTTTATAGAAAAAAAAAGAAATAAAAGACTCTTTTCCGTTAGATAAAATAATTCAATTATCTATAATCACAAATGTTAAATTTTTATTCATCAACATTAACTGTTTTAAGAAAATATTTGTCAAATATACAAAAGCCACATTGATGTGATTATAATTATATATGTATATATTTTGTAAAGTGAAACAAAAATATTTATTTACCAATAAAATAAAGACAAAATAAATTGGTTAGTTAGAATATACATAAATAAAAAATTAAATTGAAATTATAATGAAAAAGTAGAAAATGCTTTTACGTTATGCTCGAAAAAAGTTTACTTACTACTGGTAATTGTCCTTGTAAGACTGCTTGGCCAGGAGTGATTCCCATTTGTTGCATTAGGGCATTCTTCAAGGCTAAATGATTTCTTCCATTTATCAATAATTGATCTTTTAAATGTTGCGGTGGATGAAAATATTTGCAAGGCGGCTTTTCACGATTACAGCGTCCCTTAGAAATAAAAAAAAATCATAAATGCCTAATTAATAATTGATATATTAATTCAAATTTACAATGAAAACAATACGTAGATAGAAAATTCAAAAAAAACACATTTAATAAAACTTTGAGCAACAATTTTTCTTGTTCATCAAACCAGAGAAAACTTAATTTTCAGCTCAATTGTATAAAAGTTGTACTATATATATGTTTATAAAAGTAAAATGTAATAAAAAAGACAAAAAAAGGTTCATTGTTTATATACACAAGGGAGATATTTATCTTAATTTAAACAAATAACAATATTTACTCTTTTATAAAAAATGTTTTTGTTTTAATTGAGAGATTTAAAATGTATATTTTTTACAAACGTTATACAGAAAAAGCGTGAGGAAGTGTAGTTTATATGTTCTTTATTTTTTAGTTTTGATAACATTTTTTATATAAATTCGGTATTTTTTGGCTAATATTATCTTTCTCTAAAATTTTAATCATTTTGAAAGAGAGTAAATTTGATGGTAACAAGTAGTCCAGGTTGAGCAGTTAAGGTTCAAACAAAATTACTTGCCAGAAAAACTTTAATTTTTTTCTCAAATATTTAAAGATATAATTTTAAAATTTCCCCTTATTTTTTTAACAATGGGTAACATGTGCAAAGTATTGCCTTTATATGGATTCACTTAAATACTATCAGCATAGTAAATGAATTCAACAATCATCTTCAATGTGTATTTGTACTACATCTTATTCACTCATGGCAAAGATGTGAAATAAAAAGCAAAACCGATTTATTTTTATGTTTTGAACTCCTATTTCCTATTTTCCTTTTTTTATGTATATATAAATAAATTTGCTGTACCAAATCCTACTCACACACAATCATCAAATAATAAACATCCACATCACGTACATAAATGTTGTGCCATTATGTTAAGGTTTCTTCAATTTATCAATAAATGAGCTTCTTTTTTCTTTCCACCTTTTCTTTTCATATTTTTTCTATAATTTTTTTGTTCTCATCATTTTTTTACACGTTTAGATAAATGACAAAGTATATCAAGCTATAAGTATTTCTTTCATAAACATTTTGTTTAAAAAATACAAGAACAAACTTTTTATGTAATAATATATTTTGCGCCTGACTTGACTTGAAATGACCAAAGTTTTACAATAATACATTTTTCCAATACTCGTTTTATCTTTTCTAAGAAACTATTTTGACAGAAAAAGGTACGTGTACGATAAAAGAAAATTGAGTTTGTTTTGTACTCATTCTTTTGATTGGATGAATAGAAATTACCATTTAATTTCCGTAATTTTGTTTTTTGGTTATTTTATGATTATTCCAAAACTATTTTCATGACCAATCAACTCTTAAAAGCAAAATTGTTTATTTACAAATTTGAGACTGAAAGTACAGAAACAAAAAAATCTATACATATACAAATACGAAAATTCATTTTATGGTATAAAATATTGTAACATAAAAAAATAAATATACCCGGAAAATATTTTGGAATACAATAAGCACATCATACATATCTTTGAATGCATGAATAATTTCAAAATTTGATCCCGTCATTCATTGATATTGTTTAAGAAAAAAGGGAATTCGTTTTTTTTGTTATTTTAAAACTTATTCTACGTAACGGAGTTAAAACATATATAGTATCAAGCTTGTAGCTGCTGCAAACTGTCAGTTTAACGTAGACAAACGAAAATCTTTGAGGGCCAGTTAAGTTAATATTCATTTATTAAATTTTTAAGGATTTTCTCAACCATCAACGTGTTTTTTTTATATTTTACATTATTATTGTTATATAGTACAATAATTTTTTTACCTTTACTTGTATATAATGATATGATTTCTTTATTAAGAAACTAACTCTCAGATAATTTCTGGTTTTTTCCATATTTACATGCATTTTTAAACACAACTGATATTCAATACATATCATTTTATTACTCTGTCATAATTATTATTATATTATAATAAAGCTCATTAGACAAAATTTTTAAAATTTGGTACAGATATTTTATAAGGACTATAAATGACATATAATATTCAAGAGACATACTTGAATTTTTCTAAAATGCTGATAATATTAGTGTCTGTGCACTAGGTTGTTTAACCAATATTTGTTTTGACATTGATATAATAAAAAGGAAATGAAAATTTTTTGGTACACTATTTTATTCGAAGATTAATAAATTGAACCATTTATATTTTTTTTCTTAAACGGGTACGCATAAATTTCCATATGAACCTTAAATATCTTCTTTTTCATTCGTGAAAAACAAATTGCTTGACCCTACTTTCCACTGATCATATATATTTTCAATATAAAATCAAATTAAATGAGTAAAAAAAAAGATAAAATAAAATAAAAATAATTTTGAATTATTTTATTCATTCTTTTTTATTATCTTTTAAATTTATATTACTTTCCTATATACATTCAACAATAAAATCTTATCGATAAATATAAAAATGCATAATTCCGAATATGAACTTGAGTCATAAGGGAAAAATAAAAGTCATAAAAAAAAGAAAAAATACAATACGATTGCGCTCTTGATGTTTTTAATTTTAATAGTTTAATTTTTAACTTCTTTAAAAAAAATCATGTATTTTTTAACTATATCAAAACCACTAAGTTTTTCCAATCATAAACAGTAATGATTTACACCATCATTCCATTGTATTAAATCAACAGGGTAAGCATTCTTTGGACTAAACACTTGTGTAAAGTCTTGTTTGATTAAAAAGAGAAAAAATAAACTTGTTTAAAGAGTAAGAGAAAAAAGTGAAAAGCTTTATAGATGTGATACTTATGCAAGTTAAGTACCCTCATCTCACTAGTTGCTATGAATATATTTTTTATTATTATAAGTATGAGGAAAAACATTTTCAGTCTTCATTTTTTGTCAAATATACTTTTTTAATTTATGTTCTTTTTTTATAATTTTTCATTTCAAAAAAGGATCATTTTCAAAATATAATTGAAGTGAAATATTATGATCATTTATCAAAAATTACAATCTTTTAAATGAAATATTTTAGTTCACAATGTTTAAGAGGTCTTGCAATCATAAAAATAATAGAAATGTGTTTTTTAACGAATATTTAT
>LN484049.1:0-18305 GCA_900002565.1 Culicoides sonorensis
TGCGCTCATACTCATGTTCATGTGGAAAAACATTGAATGTTCCATATTTGCACCAAACTACGGTACAAACTACTTTCTAAAACGAATAACATTATATTACCCTCTTTTCAAGCGCATTTCACTTTGATTAAAGCAAATGTATATTAGTCTGTCTCTTTGAATAAACATTAGTCTTAATACCCAAATCATCGAAAACAATTTACTGGACAACTGATATACTGTCGCCTTTTTATCAATCTCTATCAACTTGGACTTTTTCGTGTTAATTTTTCAAAACAAATTGTGAACTGAATTCATCTCCATTGAAAACAGTTCTACATTTTTTTACTCTAAATCACTTTTAACCTTATTTTTCTTCAAATGATATTTAATATATTTATGTCATTTAGAAACTACAATTACTATTGGAAAAATATGCAAAAAATTCTGATCAATGAGAAAAATTATATTATAAATCAAGGCGTAAAGTGCTTTTTAAACTTTGTTGGTTATTTGATGATTTTTCGCTCTTTTTATTTTTTAAAAAGAAAAAACACTTATCTGAAACACTTTTAGTCAAGCTTCTTTTGCTTTTATACACTTATCCTTTTTACAATTTTTACAATTTCAACATTCATTAATTTAAAAAAAAATTTCATGATACTTGCACAATTAATTAAGCATGTAAAACGTCCATTTTAATTATACTAATTTACTATACAGTGACCTTGACATTTTGACAGATTTAATATACATTGTTTTGACTAGGATTGACTATTTAGGATTGACTTGCTTTTCTTTCTTTCTTTGAAAAACCGTTTTTGAGAACAAAATTATTATTGAAACTTGTCCATTTCTTAACTAAAATTTTAATGTAATTTCTACTTAAGCAATAAAATATCAAATTACTCATCACATGAAAGTAAAGAAGGCATTTCATAATAATCAATTGAAAATGAAATTACAGATTTTTATGTAAAAACGCGTTTTTTATAAGTGATAATATAAAGTGTTCAAAAATTTTTTGCTTAATGGTTTTAGTTTATTTGGGATATACAAAAATTGATAAAAATATTATGAACGAAGATAATTATGTCTTTTGCAAATTCAATTAATTTTCAAACAACTAATACTGTTAAACAAAAATAATTTACATCAAATATGTAAAAGAATTAAAATTTGTTGGGTCATCACAAAATCCATTAATTTCAGCGTCTTTATAAATATTATTCATTTCAGAGTAACTTGTATAACAATGAAAATATAATAAATGAGCAATGAAAAACAGCGATTATAGAAACTTATTGTTTCTAAAATAATACTATTTAGACTACAATACATAAGTTAACGCCTTTTCGATAAAAATATAATCAAAATTATGGGTGCAAATGAAAGAAAAGGGAAAAAATATATGATGCACGTTCAACTTTTTGTGTTGTTACTCAAACATATTCAAAATCTTATGCTCAACCGTTTAACCATTCATGTGTTTTTGGGATAGAATAAATAATTTTCATCTTCGTATTTTCTTGTACAATTTAAGAATGACATGGTAAGGCAAATGCGAGCTATTTCAATACAATCAACCAATATTTGATAATGTAATAAATGAAGAATCTACGTGCAAAGTGTGTAAAAACGATGCCTTGAAATACTTTTTTTTTGTATAAAAATAAGATGACGAAAGTGGGAAAAATAATGTTGTACTTCGTATATCATCCATTTATCAATATTTAGAAGCTGGAAATGGTTAACAAATAATTTATAAGAAGTTGGAACATAAAAAAAAGAAGAACCGATAATCTAATTTTAATCCTTCATTTTTTTTTCTGAATTACGTTCATTTCTGAATATTTGGCATTTGTACTGAATACTGTTTTTGTTGTCTTTAAAGACTTCATAAATACATGTTGGAACCAGTAAGTATTGAGTGAGAACCTGTCATTTTAACTTTTATAGAATTGGAACAATGAAATATGGTTAACTCGACTCATTAGATTTTGTTACAGAGCTTTTTTGCATTTTTTTAAATATCCTGTTCCCCTTCAGTTTTGCTAGATTTATAATTAAACTCCTATAAAATCTGTCTATTTTGCAATAAAATCTAGCTGGCTTTTGATAGATTCAAGGCTTTTCTTTTACCATAAAACAAGTTTAAATAATTTGTGACTCCATTAACATTTAAAAAAATGGAAGCTTTGAAACAATTGTTTAGAATGCAAAATTCTAATATTATATTAAAAAAATGTAGATCACTTTCAGCCAAATGTTTGTGACATGATATATCTTTATCATATCATGTCAAAATGTGATTTCCATAAAAATGCAATCGTTAAATCTAATAAAATAATCATTGACGAGATATATAGTAGATAGAATTTATTTTCCACCTGTTTATGAGGTATTTTATTCAGGTTAAGCTGATAAATATCGAATGAAATCAAACATGTTTTGATGTGAAAAGTTTCGGCTCAAAATGTTCTATTAGCTTAATATGTCAGAAGATTAAATTTCGCACTCATTTATTTAATGTAGAATTGTTTGTCAAAATCTAAACCTGTCTAAATAAATTTTGAGTTGCGTGTTTAGTGAAACTACATATTTATTGTTCATTTTCTGTTCAAACGCAAATGAAAATTTGAATATTAACCACAATATGAAGTTATTATAAATTTGCAAAAAGGATAAATTGTTACAGGGATCAATATTTTTTTAAAGGAATAAGTATATAAGTACTGTGTATTAAATATTTTTTCTATAAATAAATTGGTCTACGCATTTATTCAAAATCCCTTAAACAGAAATTAAAGGTGTTATGGTATGATTTTGAATGCTTGAACAGTTTGACAATTTCAATTCTCAACAATTTAGCTAAGTTAATCTTACTATGCCATACTTTCAATATCATTTTCTTTTCATCTCGAGTTTTTTCTTTCAAGAAAATAGAATTTTAAATCCATAAGTCAAAAAAAAAAATTTCAAGAATTTTAATTAAAATAAACAACGAATTTATAGTCTATGCTTAATTGTAATGAAAATTCACTCATGTGAATCATTGATAAATTAAATTTACAGTCTATTTGAAATAGTTTAACAAATTTTCACTTTTTTGTTAATTTTTAAACAAAGGTGCATTTTCAATTAAATGTTGAAAAGTTTTATAAATTTTTTCATTGTCAAGAAAAATACGTTAAAACGATTATGTCTGGAATATCGACCTTACAACAGTTTTATTTTATATTAAATTTTCGAAGTAAAAAACCAATTTTGCAAAAACTTAATGAAAATTTTTTGGAGAACACTGTTTCAATACTGATAATAGATTTAGGTAATTAATGTTGTGAAAGTTTTTTTTTTATTTTATGGTAATCCTTTAATACAAAAAAAATATTGGTATAGTCTCTTTATTTGACATTTGATGGGATACTTGATAAATCTCAATAAAAATTTTTACGAAAATGATTAACAGTTATTGTATAAAGCACATTTCTATTAACAGAAAAAAACAAACGAAAAAAAATATGTCCTATACAGTATAAACAAAATATAAAGCCACACAAAACAAGATTAGAAAAAAAGCTAGTAAACTTGATGACGTTTTTCTTTAATGTATAAGGATTGAAAAAAAGCTATATTTGATTTTGATTATAATTCGTGTATCAAGGCCAATCCAATACACTCATCATTGCAAAGTACTATTTTGTTCTGATCCCTAGAGGAGACATCTCCATTTTTTCTTAATTTTGCTCACTTAAGTTTTGAATAATTGTAAAGACACATTTTTTGTGATTATGTTTGATCGGATTAGTCTAAAGGGAGACGTTTTAATCTTATAACAATTAATTTTACATAATCCAATAATTTTACATCAATATTTTATTTTTAAAAAAATTGCTTAGAACATTGTTTTACATTTGTGACCCAAAATTTATTCCAATTTAATACGACTTTGAGATGTATTAATTAACTTGAATTTGAGCTGTCTTTTTTTCTTTCTATTATTATAACACTCATATTTGTCTTACGGTTTTTGTGAATTTTTTACTCTTGTCATATTCATGCACTATGAATAGTATGTATATAAATTCATTTTATGTATTATAATATGTTCCACAAATATGCTACTCTAGTCAATAAATATTTTTATTATGCGTGCATTTTATATGAAAAATACCAGGGGCTGCTGAAAATAATAACAATAAAAAGGTTGAATATATACCAGTTAGTAGGGAAAATGTATGAGTAGTAAAATATATTGCCGTAAAAAAAGAAGAGAAAGGTCAACAATGATGTAACATATAAATTTCTAATATCTTTCAATGTTAGAGGCTATCTAATAAAAATGTGTAAACTTAAATTGTTAAGGGTAAAGAATGTGACATATACGACCCAATTGCCTTTTTTATTTTCTAATAAAATTTGGGTAATTACATACACTTGTAATCATATTAAAAAAATTATCATTTAAATATAAACTTTTTAACATCAAAACTTAAACGCCTATTTTTCAAAAAACATACTATACAATTATGATAAAGTCTTTAGGGTTACCCCCAAAAACAACCAAGAAATAATGACGACTTGATGGCGGTAAATTCTAAACTGTTGTGGTGTCTTATAGAATTACATAATATATACATATATGTATGTACCTTCAATGTTTGCAAAATACTCTTATGTTTGTAAGACAGTGATATGTATTCTTATGAAAACTTACATTGAACAAAAATAAATTCTTTTGTAATAATATACAACAGAAGCAAATAACATACAAATGAAAGTTGACAAAGTTTATTTTTGATGTTTTTGGTAAATTTGTTAAAAAAAGGGAAAGAAAATAAAACATGAAAATGAATTAGATTTCACACATGTTGTTTTATATTACAAATATACTTGCTTACAAATAAAAAAAAAATACTGAGTTCAAAAAAACCCAAATTAATATAATTTTAATAATAAACCTTGTTTCTTACACCATTAAAATTTGAAAAAAAATATGCAGAAATATTAAACGAACATATATTAGTATAATAAATAAAGACAACAACATATATAAATACATTGTTAGTGTTATATCCTCATTACATTGTACAATCTTCTGTAATATTCATAAAACTTTTTGACAAGTAAGAGTTATATTTAATTGGGAATTTTATTTTGATGAATATGATGTGTGAATCCTAAGCAAATAATGGAACCACGTTTTTTACATAAATTAAAATGTTGAGTTTCCTAACCAACATATGGTATAACGGTAATGAGTGTTGTAAAAGTTTTCGTTATTTCTTCTAAAAAGGTTACTAAAAAGGTAATTATCAATATGAATTTAATCACAAATATTTAGTGGGAAAGTTACAATAAAGCTTTAAATTAAATTGTATCATTTTAAACTAGTTATAAATTAAAGTCTTATTCGGATATATTTTTTTTAAGTTTATCCGTACCTTAAATTATAACAAAGTCGCTATGTTAAAAGAAAATAAGTGAAATCTATTGTGTGCTATGCCAATATTATTGTGTATATTTGATTTTCTCTTAATATTACACAAATCTCTCAAACATATTTTTTTATGTGATGTCATGTTTTACTTGTGTCACTTTAACTTAAGCACAGTCGCTTAGAACAATAAAGATTGTATGTAATACAATTTTTAATTTCCCAGAGGAAAAATTAATGGTTTCAAATCCTGTGCGATGCTAACCTTCATGTTTTACCTTCATTTATTTATAGAAAATTAATAAATTTAATTAAGATGTAAGACTCATTGCAAAGTTAGATTTTGAAATGACTTGAGAAATAATAGATAGAGATTTATAAAAAAAAAATAAAGAACCATGTAGCACAAATTAATTTTTCATAGAATATTTTCGATACAAATTTTACGATAAAATAAATTTAACGTTATTCGATGACGTAATTCATATATGAAGCTTTTGGTATTTATTAAAGATATAGTCTTCCTTTCGTAATACTTAATTTTTATTAAACACTTTGAAATGCAAGAATCGTAAGATCTACATGAAATTAAGAATTCCTTAAATAAATAAACGTGAATCAGAAGATGAGATAACTAAGACAAACAGGTAAATTTTGATATATATTTAGAAATTCATTATAATCAGGCAATTTTGTTTTGTATTAAAAGATTCAACAAAGAAGTTAAATGTTTATTTAATAACCGGATAATAATTGAGGAACACAAGAAGGTTACAATCATATTATATAAAGGAAAGATTAATGTATCTTATACAAGTCTTACGTAAAATGTTTATAAAATATCTTAAACTTTATGCAAACATTTTAATAAAATAAAATCAAAACTTTATATACATAAAAGCAAAATTAATAATCTTATGAAGACAAAAAAAACTTTGTGGATTTTTCCAAAAGAAATAAATGTGGTAAATTATTTTTTTTTACGAAGATAAAGACTCCACGTGAGTTACTAACATTTGAATTGGCAAAAAAGAAAAGCTTTGGAAAACAAAAAAAAAAATGCGTCGAAGGAAGTTCATAAAATTATATATTACAAAAATATAGAAAGGATAAGTGAGTGTTATACAAATGATTATAAAGCAGGTAGCCGCCAACACAATGTGCGTTAGTACAAACAATAAAAATAAAATGTTGGCATGTTATGAGGTGTATTTTACCATCTTTCATACATTTACTCTTTACAATTTTTTTTCCTGCTGTTTATTTGATACACATATAATGTATATTTTTTTTTATCATTTTATTTAGTATTCTTGTTAAAATTCAGCACTATAGTCGACGCAATATTCCAATATTCAAGTATATGTATACAATCAAATAAAATAAATAAAAAATACAATTCCAGTCGACTTAGTCAATGTTAGGAAACACAATAATTTAATAAAAATATGTTTCGATTCAATAAAGTTTGAATGTGTCAAGATGTTCTTTTCAATTTTTTCACTTATTTTTGTATATTTTTTAAAAACACGGATTAAACATTCATAATTTTTAAAAATGTGGTGATTATAAAATTCAAATTTGACTGATTGAAAAGTGTAAAACAAAAACTTTAATGAAATAATGAAAAGGATCAAATAAAAACTGATGTATTGACGCGATAATTTTATCATTTTCTACTGAAAATTTAGATATTTTTACGCTTCATCGAAGATTTTGTTCTTAACTTACTTTTTTTACGCTTTCTATCATTTTCATTCAGTTTATTTCCTTAATAAAATTTTCTTGGAGATGTAATTTAATACTCAATCTCTTGATATGTTTTTATCCATTAGTTATGAAATTATTAAGATTTGAAGAAATTTTCACTTATTTGCATTAATATTTAATGTAATAGCTGAAAGCTTTTCATTCCTTACACTTCGATCTTTTAGTTTTTGTAAATTTTTTTCTTTTCAGTGTATTTTAAATATAAATATCTTTATATTCCTTTTATCAATGCTTGTATTTGATTGATCTCATTAATTTTGTAATTCATAATGATTTTTTTTATACAAGGAATATTAAAATAACACGCGAAAGAGCACGTCAACGAAACAAATGATTTGAAGTCGCTTCATAGACTGAATCGGTGAGAAAGAAAGTTTTTGAATAATGCATTATATTCTATTTTCGGCATACAACTTCCTTTTGAGAGCCAGGCATTTGCGCATACTCGTAACTAAGGGAGATTTTCCATTTGGCACATTTTCTTATCCAAACATATTGTCGGTCATAAAAACTAAGAGAGATATTTTTAAATTTTTTTTCGGTGTTGTACAACTATGAACAATATGGATAATTGTGTTTATGAACAAGGTCATGTGAAATATTCTAGTTGAAGCTAGTTTAGACATCTATTTTGAGGGATATTTTCTGTCATGAAAAATGAATATAAGAATGAGACAGAGGGAAAATGTTACCAATTTGAAAATAAAATATTTATTATTGTCATTTACTGTGAAAATTTTACGCAATTCGTATTTAATTTTTTTCCATATCTTTCATTGAAATTTTTAAGGAATAAATAAGTGAATAAGAAGAAAATTGATTGTATTTCACACAAAAGAGAGAAGAAAACAATTAAAAACAAATAACTTACTTAAAGAGAATTGTCTGTTTTTTTTTTTGAAAGAGAGAAAAGAATGTAACAATTGTGATAGAGTCATCCAATAATTCTATTTCAGGTTGAGTAGCAAATTAATACGAGTTTTGTTTTGATATTATTATCGGTATGCGGATAAGTTGCAACCGATAACGAACGATGCGTTCTCTAAAATAGCTTTATAGATAGTGTCTCTCCTTGAATGTATTTTATATTTGCAGACAGGATGTGTTGAGTACCGCATAAATATGATGAAAAACGCAAAACGAAGATTTTCGACACTATAATGGCTTTCAGCTTATGTGTTTTGTTACCATGTCAATTTGATATATTATTGTTATTATTATGCAAAGAACAACAGTATATGGTTATTTACTTAGGTACCTATGTAATGCATATTGGCACATAGCATTGAGGATAACTGTTTTTTACAATGCTTTTTATCTTTAAATCATATGAAATAATTTTTTTTTCAAATAAATGAAAAAATGACAAGCAATGGTAATAGTGAATTTCAGGTGTATCTGTTAAATATTATGAATAACAGGAATGTTCAGTATTGCGTAATAAAGTTGGCGAGGGTTTTGATATAATAAAATACATTTTAACGTACAAACGTATTTTTATTTATCTGCAGATATATTCAATAAATACAATGACTGCACACTGAAAACTTCATCATAGATTTCAATAAAATCTTTTTTACCAACAATTGATATATGGTTCATTATATTCTGAAAAATCAAACAATGTTGAAGGTTGTAATGTGATAAGATGTAGTTTGCTCTTACATTAAAATTTTTAAAACTGGGTTTAAATTATGCTTTATAAAGTTCATTGTCTTATTTAATTTATTTTATTTGTTTTTCTCACTCTTAAATCGACAGAGACTTTTTTGCTTCTTAAAAAAAAATTAAGTGAGTTACGATGTAAAAGTCCTTTTAAAAATTATAAAAATTTTTTCAAGTAAAATTGTTTTTTTTAAATCCTTTAATTGATATAAAAAACAAATCCTAAATTTCCAATATATCATGGTTTTTGTGGTTTTTCCTTTTTATTCAGATTGAAAAAAGTTTTTAGATTGTCAATACAAAAATCATGCGGTTTGATTTTTTTTATCAAAGTGGGGAACTAAAGAATGAATTTGTTTCATAAGTTATAAGAGCAATCGTGATGAATAGATCCAATGGAGGCTCCATAGTTATTCTTGATAAGTTATTTTAATTAGACTGGAGAATTTAATTGACGATTCTTCAAAATTAATATAAAAATAAACATCCATCAGACATTTCATCAGAATTAATTTCAAGGTGTCTTCATGTTCTCAAAATGTTGAAACTTTAAAGAGTAAAACATATCAAGGTTTAAAATAATTTACAAGTTTGCGATGATGAATATACGCGTGACTGAAAGAGATAATTATCTATATCTCCAAAAAATATACACGTATATAAATTTGAACTTTGTTTTGATTTTAGAATAACGAATACAATAAAAATTTAAAAATATTTAATCTGTATAGAAAACAAACATATGTGTTTGTGCCTTTGAATTGGACCATGTGTGTATTCATTGATGTGTAGAGTTAGTTAAACTTTAAAATTTGATCAGTAAAGATATCATTAAAGATGTGGTCAAATTTTTTATTTAAATTATTTTTTTTATTCATCTACTCTGTTAATGTTCTGGAAGCAGATAGAATTTTAGCGGTATTTCCTACACAAATGAAGTCACATTTTCTCGTTGGACAGCACTTATTAAAAGAACTTGCAAAATCAGGACATGAAGTCACAGTGATTTCTCCATTTAAAATTAAAGATCCTCCAAAAACTTATCATGAAATTACTACAACAATACCAAATGAAGCTTATGAAGGTAATTAAATTAAATGACTTGTATTTTTATAATTTATTTTAACCTTCTTATATTCATAGCATATGTATCAATGGTGTCAAATGAAGCAAATATTGGATTAGGAGTTCTTTCTAAATTTTCGCAATGGGGCATAGATGTTACAAATGCAACATTATCTAATTCAGGTGTACAAAACCTGTTGAACACAAAACAAAAATTTGATGTTATGTTGTACGAGATATTTATAAATGATGCATTACTGGGCATTGCACATCAGTTGAAAATACCTGTGATTGGTATATCAACTCTTGGATTAAGTCCAATGGTAGCATATTACACAGGATCATCAATACCAAATTCCTATGTGCCAAATATGCTTCTTGGACTTCCCGAAGAGATGAATTTCAAAGAAAGACTGATAAATACATTGGGAAATCTATATTTTGAATTTATATTTCGATATTTTTTTACAAGAACTAATGATGAGCTTTATGAAAACTTTTTCCCGAATCCAAAACCATCTTTGGAAGCTGTTAGAAAGTCGATCGTTACTATGGTTTTAGCAAATAGTCATATTAGTCTTAATGGACCAAGACCTTTCATGAGTAATGTGGTTGAAGTAGGTGGTATTCACATTGACACAAATATTAAGACTTTGCCAGAAGACCTGAAATCGTTTTTAGATTCTGCGGAAGAGGGTGTTGTATATTTTTGTATGGGAAGCAATATAAGTCCAAGTGAAATGATTCCAGAAAAGCGAAATGCAATCATTAAAGGACTTAGTTCAATTAAACAAAAGGTTATTTGGAAGTGGGATCATGAGACAGCAAAAGAAGTAGACCAAAATAAATTTTATTCTTCAAATTGGCTTCCTCAAAACGAAATTTTAGCACACAAAAATGTCAAACTATTTATAACACATGGTGGTTTATTGGGAACGACAGAATCTGTTTATCATGGTGTTCCCATAATAGGTATTCCAATGTTTGCAGATCAAAAAATGAATATGGTTCATTATCAATCAGCTGGATTAGGTTTGGTTTTAGAATTTTCTAATTTAACCGAAACAAATTTTAAATATGTTTTAAATGAAGTATTGAATAATGAAAAATATCTGATGAAGGCAAAGGAAATGTCTTTAAGATTTAGTGATCGCCCTGCGTCTGCAATCGAAACCGTGAAATTTTGGATTGAGTATGTAGTACGTTACAATGGTGCAAAGTTCATGCAGTCACCGGCACTAAAGCTAAATGATATTGAGTATTTTAATATTGATGTATACGGTTTTCTTATATTTTTTATATCAATGATTTTGTATATATCTTATAAAATGTTGGAAATAATTTTGTGTAGAACTTTGCTCAAAAGTAAATCTAAAGTTGATTAAGATAAGAGAAAAAACAAATTTTGATTTTCATCAAAAATATAATTTTATTAATGAATTATTTTTTGTTATTAATTTCTTTTGATAAATAGAGTAGTTAAGATAATAATTTTCTTTTACACATTTCTTCATGTTCTTTTCCTTTAAATGTAATTATTTTTCTTTGTCTTCCAATTACAAAAAAATAGGTGATATTTTCAAGTGATTTTGATTCTGATTGATAAATAGCCAAAAAAGTTAATTCAAAAAAAATTAAAAATAAATAACTGATTTATTTATTAAGCAATATTTCAATGTCAAATTTTGAAGCTGTATTATTAGAACTATCACAACAACCTAGTTATTTTTTAATATATCATATATTTTTTATATCATAATAATTTTAACTTGTTTTTGTATCACCTCTTCTGTTTGACTGTTACATTTTGTAAGTTTAATTTACATTTGGTTTTAAATAACTTTATGTATATATTTATTTTTTTTCTCTTATACTTATCATTAATGACTTAAAGATTATTTTATCTTATCATAGAAATTTATTGATGACAGACATATGAATTAGAAGCAAATAATCTTTTTATATTGTTGCATAGCTAATGTAGTCTTTTCAAGTTTGTTTTTAATTTCCCGATTTTTTTGTTCGAAAATTAAGCAAAAAATGTAAAGTTAATATAGAAAAATCATTATGTTTTTAAAGTAATATTTAATTTATTTTTTTTTTCTTATATTCGATTACTTCATAAATATATAAAAGCCACAATGTCATGATTTTATTTAGCTTTTACTAATATTTTAATCTAATTTGTTTTGTATTCAAGGAAACAAAGATTTTTTAGATTGTTTTTCATAAAATAAATGATTGTCAGTTGAAATTAATAAAGACATTAAATTAAAAACATTGATATGTAGTTAAGGTACCAAAGAAATTAATTAATTAATTAATTTTTAAACTTTTGTGTACCATGGGCAACATACACAAATAGCTTAAATAAAAAAATACTACATACGAATTCTTAATTTTTATTTGTGTATTGAATTGGCATTACAAAAAATTTTAATAATTTTTAAATTTAATATTCTTTATAATTGTTTATTTTTCATGGATGTTCGAAAATGCGAACTTGAAAACTGAAACATATTTTAAAAACAATCAAAAGGCGACATCTATCGGAATTTGAAGAATTATGAAAAATATTTAAAATAGCTTTTATGTATATATATTGATTGTGGCACATTATGTTTGAATCTAAAGTTATTGTATAATAGTTTTGAAAAAAATATAAAACAAACTATTTCTTTTAACAGCTTTACATTCTTGATTTTTCTACTTTCTGACCTTTTGATATTTATTTATCTTATGCTTATGATTAAGTTGTTTTGATGTAAATATATTATTATTTGCTTTTCATTAACAAAGCTCTCTGTTCACAGTTAATCATTATAAACCTTTTTTCACTATATTATACCTACGATAACTATTTTCTTTATAATTTATTATAATTTTTCTTTAGAAAACATAAAAGTAAGTTTACAACTTTAACGAAAACATTTAAACTTTGTTGAGAAAAACTAAAAACTAAATATTATTACAATTAATTTTTAATTTTCAACAAGATAGAGGAATCATAGAACCTTATTTTTTTTATTAACTTATTTAAATTGTTTATATTTGAACTATTTTTATAACAGGGCAACAAATTTTTAACATTTAATCAACCAACAATATCCTATGTTCATTGTAACTAAGAACATGTATTTTTTTTATTCCTATTGTAACAAGTTTGATATTTTTATTTATAGAATATAACATTCAGTCGGTATATTTTGCATTTGAGTAGATTAAATACTTTTTTTTTATACATTAAAAACTGAATAATTCTGTTGCATTTTTCTTTTCTTTTATTTTTGTATCGATCAGGCTCGTTTATATTTTTATTAATTAAAACACACATAACTGTATGAAAGCTGGTCAATCATTACATTGATAAGTTATTGTGTGTTTTCCAAAAAACATAAAGTGTAAAACATAAATTTTTCAGAGTCCTGCTGGCTAGACATAATGTGGTCTTAATGATGCTAATTTATAGTTAATATTTCGATAAGGAAAATAAAGTTACGATTCTACAACGGTCCCTTTATTGGTAAATAAATTTTGGCATGGTTTTTATGTGAAAAATATTATTATATGCAATTTTTATTATGATTCATCGTCTTTTTAATGTCACATATAATTTTTTATTTCACGATGAGAAATAAATACATTAATTTTTTTATTATTATTTAGTGTTAAGATAATTAGTATATGTGGTATGATCATCATTTTTATATTGGCTTGTTTTATGTCATATCAAAAATATTATCTTCATTATTTTAAATATAGTGTCTATGATTCAATATATGGTGGAATTATTTTGTATGTCGATAAAGATTAGCTATAAAACTTTCTTGTTTATTGTACTTAAATAATTTTTTTTTTAAATTGAATAAACTTTTAACTGAAAATAAATCAGATTCAATTAGACGCCCAAAGCGGACAGTAGTCCAATCAAAAAGCAAACTGTGAAATATTTTATTTTCTTTGTACTTTAAGTCTAACCTTTAGTTGTAGAACAATAATAAGAATATACTGAACATAAACTTAGGTTTTTTTTGGTTCATTTTTTATTTATTTAAAGATAAATTCTTAAAAAATTATTTTACGATCCTTTTATGAATTGTTTCATAAATATAATTTCCAGTAAATGATTTAATGTTTTCGATAATTTAGACTATTATAATGTTAAAATAAATATTTTTAAATTTTTATTTAGTATTTCTTTAATGATTAATACTATTTGGTGATCAACATTGGGACCTTAATTTACGTCTTTTTGTGCTATTTTGTTTATAGTTTAAATAATTTAATCGACTTTCTTCTTTAAACTTTTACTAATTATATTATAATTTTGAGCATTCAAATACACATTGAAAAGCGTCTTTGGTTTTGTTTTTTTTTCATTGCATTTTCTTGGTAAACCTAACTAGACACCAAATTTCACGATTTTTATTTGTTTTATAATTTTTAACTTTTGGATTAGAATTTTTTTTTGTTTTTTTATATTATTTTAATAATTTTTTAATTAATTGTTTTTTTAAATTGTAATAAATATTACTAAATCACTAATTTTTATAATAATATACTATTAACAATATATACTACACATTTTTTTTTATTGTATTGTAACATTAACATTGATATCATTTATTTATGTAAGATTGATAACAGTATTATTACTATGTAATGTAATGAACAAAAAAAAGTAAATACATGTTTTATTTATTTATTCAGGCTTAAGTCGATGCCATTGCACAATTGTTTGTCTTGGTTTCGATATCATATCTTGCCAATGTTTTGCTTCTGATGGTCCTGAACCATTTTTACCTAAATTTTTGAAATAGAAACATATTAAAAAAAAATTCCGAAAATAAAAATCCGACGATCTGTTATACTTTTGTTATTTTAACCAAATAAAAATGAATAAATAACATTGCTCGACAATCAACGTGATTTTTTTTCATAAAAAATCTAGGCAACCTACCGGAACCATATATTTAGATATTTTTCTTCATGCTTTTTATAAGTTCTAAAAGGAAAAACGGTTAATTTGAAAATTATCAGAATTTAAGACCCTTTTTGGGGCATTTAAGAGTTCTGTAGAGGTAGGAGTTTATTTTTGTCGAGCAATCCAATAGAGTAAAGAGTACAAAAGTAGTATTAATTGATTAATTTTTAAAAAATAAAATATATTTGGTTATATTTAACTACAGTGGTGAATATCTTGATACTCTTTTTTTGGAATACAAACCTGCTAGTAATATTCTACCAATCAGTTCGTTTCTACCAATGTTATCAAAATCCATCACCATAATATCTAATGAACATTCACGTATTTTTTCCCATGGTACATTATAGCTGAATGATGCATTAAATACAGGATTGAGGGTACACTTATAAATGGGAGTTTTTCGTTTTTCAACTCGCTTATCACCAAATGTTAGCCAAACTTTGCAATATGGATCTGTAAATTAAATTTTATGTTAACGCTCAAAATGAAAAGTTTTATAATCAAATTTGTGTGACTAAACACAATTTAGTAATTCCGTTACCTGATTTTCCATTAATATCTTTGGCTTTTAAATTTCTAGCTTTAATTAATGACAATGTTAATATTGAATTTGATGGATGATAACATAACGATATAAGCAAGTCACCACATTTATCCTTAGCTGGTGGTTTTAATGCCTTCCAAAATGATGGTTTGCCACTAAAGTCAACCTAATGAGGAAATATGCGACAAATTAAGTATATTTTAAATTTTTCACAAATAATTTCAATGTTACCTGACAAAGTGGTAGAAACACTTCACCAATTGAATCATCTCTAGAAAATCTATCATAATCGAACACGTGTAAGTGAAGCACCTGAAATTCAAATAATAATTTTATTTAATATAATAAGTTCTACACTATGGTATATAAAATATATTTACCCTTGATTGTAGCTTTTGAATTGGAAATCCTTCAAAATAAAATGTTTCATTCCATCTGGGATTAAGCGTACGCCGTTTTATTTTCGTTTCCAATCGATGTTTCTTATCTGGTAACAAAGTAACTCGCACATACGGATCTGATGTGCCACTTAAATCTTTTGCTGGCAATTCTTTTCCCTGTTGTAGCAAAATTTGAATGACCATTAAGGCATAATATTATGAATGGTATGTATTAAAGTAAGATAAATCATAAGTGTATAAAGAAATAATGTATAATAAGATAGATTAATGTATTAGAATATATATTTTGTATTCAATGAACATCTTGTTCTGACAGGTTTAATAAAAAAAGAACTTACTTGAATAATTTTCAATATGAGTGTTGTATTTTGGAAGTCATATTCTAATGAAAAGTGTATTTGGCCAACATTTTCACTTGGATCCGAGTTGTCAATATACATATCTACCATTGAAATGCTCCGATTCTGCAGAAATAATCGCTATTATTATTATTATTTGAAAGAAAAAAAATTGTTGTCGAAAAGCATTTGGTATTGCGTTTTTTACAATTTCATTTAAATTGATGTGCATGTGTATATTTGTTTGATTTCCATTTTATTAGAAACATTATTTTTCAAATGACATGATGACAATTTTTTCAAGAGTTATTTAGATGATTTTGGTTTTTTACCCCAGATGAATGCATCATTGTAAAATGAAGACAATAGAAAAATATAAGACAAAAGAAAAATTCTCTGATTAGTATAAAAGATAATGCTTTAAGAAATGGCACGATTATTTATATATATTTTCACAATAAAACATATATTGTTATACATCAATACACAGGAGCAGGATCATTTCATGATAGATTAACAGAATCTTGTACAATGAAGCTTTAGAGTAGTCAAATATTTGTTAGTTCAAGTTTTAAATTAAATAGGTTAAGACATAAATAATTATTTTTTTTGTAATCTACTAAATTTGATCATAATAATGGATAGGATAGAAAAATCTCATAACTGCTTGTCTTCTTAAAAATAATTAATTTAATATAAAGTTTTTGTTTAACAACATTTGAGTTTAAATTAAGAACACTTCTTATACCCGATTTTTATATTGTTATTCTTTTTGTTAAATTGATTGTAACTTTATTTATTAGTTAAAATTAAGAACACTTAGAAAAAATAAACTAAGTAATTAAACAGAAAATATCAGAAAATCAATTAATTAGTTTATGGATTTTATTTTATCAAACCGTTGAATAAAAAAGTAATTTAAGGATCGATAGATTTTATGTTGTGATTTACAAAGTTTATCTTATTGTTCACATTGAAAAAAAGAGAAGTTGACAATTACCACACTTGAAATAACATTGTTTACATGCTTTTCTGGAAATGAGATATACATCAAAAGGATCTAATAAATTTCAGTTAAAGTTTAACATTTTAAATGGAATCAGTAGGATTTTTTTTTATTTATTTACATTATTTAGAAGAGAGTTTAACATGCACATTCAAAAGAGATTGTAAAACCGTAGCAAATTACAACAATAAATAATGAAACGTATATTAAAACTTACAGATGGATGGTCTTTATTGGCTCCACCTCGATCGCCATCAACTCCAGTACTAGATCCTCCGGGAGATTTTGTCTGTGGGCTAGCAGCAGACCTGAAAAAAGAATAAAAAGTTTAGTTTAATTAAGTTTTCATACATAATCATTATTAATTACACGGCAAATAAAAAGGACTTTTAATCTTTTTTTTTATAAACTGTCAAATCAAGATTAAGGATCATTAAATCCTTTCGTAAAAACTTTCGTCTACAACCAAAGATCGGATTTCGTACAAAAAAAAGGAGACAACTTTTATATACGGTTGAGAAAAATAAAATATTATATTAAATATAACTTAAAATGCATCTTAAAAAGCCATTGTCCAACTGAATCATATGATACTTAATTTTGATTGTATTCAATTTTCCCGCAATAACTCGTGTCAATGGATTTTTTTCAATATATCAATCAGTCATATCACATAGGATTTTTTTAAATCAATAGATGCTATTTTTAAAACTCCTTTGGCATAATTATATATAAATATTGATCAACAGTACAGCCACTATGAGTACAATAATCATTTAATTTTTTCCACTTTATTTATTAAGGTAAAATTATAATAAAATTACTGTACTGATATTTACATCCATTCATTTAAAATCACAGTAGTGATAAACCATAAATAACTGTTGCATTTGGGTTTTGACGCTAAAATTTACGATTTAAAATAAAAAAATAAGTTTTAATAATTGAATGGTTCTAAATTAACTTGGAAATTGGGAGACACCTGAACATAATATTTACACGTTTGAACATTATTATCCTTCAACACTCAATCCATTTATGCTCGCAACTTCAGGCAATTTATATAAAATTGATGTGATTGCTATTTTGATATTGTATACAATATAATTGAAA
>LN484048.1:0-18483 GCA_900002565.1 Culicoides sonorensis
TTTCAATTATATTGTATACAATATCAAAATAGCAATCACATCAATTTTATATAAATTGCCTGAAGTTGCGAGCATAAATGGATTAAGTGTTGAAGGATAATAATGTTCAAACGTGTAAATATTATGTTCAGGTGTCTCCCAATTTCCAAGTTAACTTAGAACCATTCAATTATTAAAACTTATTTTTTTATTTTAAATCGTAAATTTTAGCGTCAAAACCCAAATGCAACAGTTATTTATGGTTTATCACTACTGTGATTTTAAATGAATGGATGTAAATATCAGTACAGTAATTTTATTATAATTTTACCTTAATAAATAAAGTGGAAAAAATTAAATGATTATTGTACTCATAGTGGCTGTACTGTTGATCAATATTTATATATAATTATGCCAAAGGAGTTTTAAAAATAGCATCTATTGATTTAAAAAAATCCTATGTGATATGACTGATTGATATATTGAAAAAAATCCATTGACACGAGTTATTGCGGGAAAATTGAATACAATCAAAATTAAGTATCATATGATTCAGTTGGACAATGGCTTTTTAAGATGCATTTTAAGTTATATTTAATATAATATTTTATTTTTCTCAACCGTATATAAAAGTTGTCTCCTTTTTTTTGTACGAAATCCGATCTTTGGTTGTAGACGAAAGTTTTTACGAAAGGATTTAATGATCCTTGATTTGACAGTTTATAAAAAAAAAGATTAAAAGTCCTTTTTATTTGCCGTGTAATTAATAATGATTATGTATGAAAACTTAATTAAACTAAACTTTTTATTCTTTTTTCAGGTCTGCTGCTAGCCCACAGACAAAATCTCCCGGAGGATCTAGTACTGGAGTTGATGGCGATCGAGGTGGAGCCAATAAAGACCATCCATCTGTAAGTTTTAATATACGTTTCATTATTTATTGTTGTAATTTGCTACGGTTTTACAATCTCTTTTGAATGTGCATGTTAAACTCTCTTCTAAATAATGTAAATAAATAAAAAAAAATCCTACTGATTCCATTTAAAATGTTAAACTTTAACTGAAATTTATTAGATCCTTTTGATGTATATCTCATTTCCAGAAAAGCATGTAAACAATGTTATTTCAAGTGTGGTAATTGTCAACTTCTCTTTTTTTCAATGTGAACAATAAGATAAACTTTGTAAATCACAACATAAAATCTATCGATCCTTAAATTACTTTTTTATTCAACGGTTTGATAAAATAAAATCCATAAACTAATTAATTGATTTTCTGATATTTTCTGTTTAATTACTTAGTTTATTTTTTCTAAGTGTTCTTAATTTTAACTAATAAATAAAGTTACAATCAATTTAACAAAAAGAATAACAATATAAAAATCGGGTATAAGAAGTGTTCTTAATTTAAACTCAAATGTTGTTAAACAAAAACTTTATATTAAATTAATTATTTTTAAGAAGACAAGCAGTTATGAGATTTTTCTATCCTATCCATTATTATGATCAAATTTAGTAGATTACAAAAAAAATAATTATTTATGTCTTAACCTATTTAATTTAAAACTTGAACTAACAAATATTTGACTACTCTAAAGCTTCATTGTACAAGATTCTGTTAATCTATCATGAAATGATCCTGCTCCTGTGTATTGATGTATAACAATATATGTTTTATTGTGAAAATATATATAAATAATCGTGCCATTTCTTAAAGCATTATCTTTTATACTAATCAGAGAATTTTTCTTTTGTCTTATATTTTTCTATTGTCTTCATTTTACAATGATGCATTCATCTGGGGTAAAAAACCAAAATCATCTAAATAACTCTTGAAAAAATTGTCATCATGTCATTTGAAAAATAATGTTTCTAATAAAATGGAAATCAAACAAATATACACATGCACATCAATTTAAATGAAATTGTAAAAAACGCAATACCAAATGCTTTTCGACAACAATTTTTTTTCTTTCAAATAATAATAATAATAGCGATTATTTCTGCAGAATCGGAGCATTTCAATGGTAGATATGTATATTGACAACTCGGATCCAAGTGAAAATGTTGGCCAAATACACTTTTCATTAGAATATGACTTCCAAAATACAACACTCATATTGAAAATTATTCAAGTAAGTTCTGTTTTTATTAAACCTGTCAGAACAAGATGTTCATTGAATACAAAATATATATTCTAATACATTAATCTATCTTATTATACATTATTTCTTTATACACTTATGATTTATCTTACTTTAATACATACCATTCATAATATTATGCCTTAATGGTCATTCAAATTTTGCTACAACAGGGAAAAGAATTGCCAGCAAAAGATTTAAGTGGCACATCAGATCCGTATGTGCGAGTTACTTTGTTACCAGATAAGAAACATCGATTGGAAACGAAAATAAAACGGCGTACGCTTAATCCCAGATGGAATGAAACATTTTATTTTGAAGGATTTCCAATTCAAAAGCTACAATCAAGGGTAAATATATTTTATATACCATAGTGTAGAACTTATTATATTAAATAAAATTATTATTTGAATTTCAGGTGCTTCACTTACACGTGTTCGATTATGATAGATTTTCTAGAGATGATTCAATTGGTGAAGTGTTTCTACCACTTTGTCAGGTAACATTGAAATTATTTGTGAAAAATTTAAAATATACTTAATTTGTCGCATATTTCCTCATTAGGTTGACTTTAGTGGCAAACCATCATTTTGGAAGGCATTAAAACCACCAGCTAAGGATAAATGTGGTGACTTGCTTATATCGTTATGTTATCATCCATCAAATTCAATATTAACATTGTCATTAATTAAAGCTAGAAATTTAAAAGCCAAAGATATTAATGGAAAATCAGGTAATGGAATTACTAAATTGTGTTTAGTCACACAAATTTGATTATAAAACTTTTCATTTTGAGCGTCAACATAAAATTTAATTTACAGATCCATATTGCAAAGTTTGGCTAACATTTGGTGATAAGCGAGTTGAAAAACGAAAAACTCCCATTTATAAGTGTACCCTCAATCCTGTATTTAATGCATCATTCAGCTATAATGTACCATGGGAAAAAATACGTGAATGTTCATTAGATATTATGGTGATGGATTTTGATAACATTGGTAGAAACGAACTGATTGGTAGAATATTACTAGCAGGTTTGTATTCCAAAAAAAGAGTATCAAGATATTAAATATAACTGCAGTTAAATATAACCAAATATATTTTATTTTTTAAAAATTAATCAATTAATACTACTTTTGTACTCTTTACTCTATTGGATTGCTCGACAAAAATAAACTCCTACCTCTACAGAACTCTGAAATGCCCCAAAAAGGGTCTTAAATTCTGATAATTTTCAAATTAACCGTTTTTCATTTTAGAACTTATAAAAAACATGAAGAAAAATATCTAATATGGTTCCGGTAGGTTCCCTAGATTTTTTATAAAAAAAAAATCACGTTGATTGTCGAGCAATGTTATTTATTCATTTTTATTTGGTTAAAATAACAAAAGTATAACAGTTCGTCGGATTTTTAAATATGTTTCTATTTTAAAAATTTAGGTAAAAATGGTTCAGGACCATCAGAAGCAAAACATTGGCAAGATATGATATCGAAACCAAGACAAACAATTGTGCAATGGCATCGACTTAAGCCTGAATAAATAAATAAAACATGTATTTACTTTTTTTTTGTTCATTACATTACATAGTAATAATACTGTTATCAATCTTACATACATAAATGATATCAATGTTAATGTTACAATACAATAAAAAAAAATGTGTAGTATATATTGTTAATAGTATATTATTATAAAAATTAGTGATTTAGTAATATTTATTACAATTTAAAAAAAAAAACAATTAATTAAAAAATTATTAAAATAATATAAAAAACAAAAAAAAATTCTAATCCAAAAGTTAAAAATTATAAAACAAATAAAAATCGTGAAATTTGGTGTCTAGTTAGGTTTACCAAGAAAATGCAATGAAAAAAAAACAAAACCAAAGACGCTTTTCAATGTGTATTTGAATGCTCAAAATTATAATATAATTAGTAAAAGTTTAAAGATGAAAGTCGATTAAATTATTTAAACTATAAACAAAATAGCACAAAAAGACGCAAATTAAGGTCCCAATGTTGATCACCAAATAGTATTAATCATTAAAGAAATACTAAATAAATCTTTAAAAACATTTATTTTTACTGGAATTTTTACTTTATAATTTACTGGAAATTATATTTATGAAACAATTCATAAAAGGATCGTAAAATAATTTTTTAAGAATTTATCTTTAAATAAATAAAAAATGAACCAAAAAAACCTAAGTTTATGTTCAGTATATTCTTATTATTCTTCTACAACTAAAGGTTAGACTTAAAGTACAAAGAAAATATAATATTTCACAGTTTGCTTTTTGATTGGACTACTATCCGCTTTGGACGTCTAATTGTATCTGATTTATTTTCATTAAAAAGTTTATTCAATTTCAAAAAAAAATTATTTAAGTACAATAAACAAGAAAGTTTCATAACTAATCTTTATCGACATACAAAATAATTCCACCATATATTGAATCATAGACACTATATTTAAAATAATGAAGATAATATTTTTGATATGACATAAAACAAGCCAATATAAAAATGATGATCATACCACATATACTAATTATCTTAACACTAAATAATAATAAAAAATTAATGTATTTATTTCTCATCGTGAAATAGAAAATTATATGTGACATTAAAAAGACGATGAATCATAATAAAAATTGCATATAATAATATTTTTCACATAAAAACCATGCCAAAATTTATTTACCAATAAAGGGACCGTTGTAGAATCGTAATTTTATTTTCCTTATCGAAATATTAACTATAAATTAGCATCATTAAGACCACATTATGTCTAGCCAGCAGGACTCTGAAAAATTTTTGTTTTACACTTTATGTTTTTTGGAAAACACACAATAACTTATCAATGTAATGATTGACCAGCTTTCATACAGTTATGTGTGTTTTAATTAATAAAAATATAAACGAGCCTGATCGATACAAAAATAAAAAAAAGAAAAATGCAACAGAATTATTCAGTTTTTAATGTATAAAAAAAAATATTTAATCTACTCAAATGCAAAATATACCGACTGAATGTTATATTCTATAAATAAAAATATCAAACTTGTTACAATAGGAATAAAAAAAATACATGTTCTTAGTTACAATGAACATAGGATATTGTTGGTTGATTAAATGTTAAAAATTTGTTGCCCTGTTATAAAAATAGTTCAAATATAAACAATTTAAATAAGTTAATAAAAAAAATAAGGTTCTATGATTCCTCTATCTTGTTGAAAATTAAAAATTAATTGTAATAATATTTAGTTTTAGTTTTTCTCAACAAAGTTTAAATGTTTTCGTTAAAGTTGTAAACTTACTTTTATGTTTTCTAAAGAAAAATTATAATAAATTATAAAGAAAATAGTTATCGTAGGTATAATATAGTGAAAAAAGGTTTATAATGATTAACTGTGAACAGAGAGCTTTGTTAATGAAAAGCAAATAATAATATATTTACATCAAAACAACTTAATCATAAGCATAAGATAAATAAATATCAAAAGGTCAGAGAATAAAAAAATCAAGAATGTAAAGCTGTTAAAAGAAATAGTTTGTTTTTATATTTTTTTCAAAACTATTATACAATAACTTTAGATTCAAACATAATGTGCCACAATCAATATATATACATAAAAGCTATTTTAACTATTTTTCGTAATTCTTCAAACAATATATCAAAAAAAATCCGATAGATGTCGCCTTTTGATTGTTTTTAAAATATGTTTCAGTTTTCGAGTTCGCATTTTCGAACAATTATGAAAAATAAACAATTATAAAGAATATTAAATTTAAAAATTATTAAAATTTTTTGTAATGCCAATTCAATAACCAAGTAAAAAATAAGAATTCGTATGTAGTATTTTTTTTTTAACTAAGCTATTTGTGTATGTTGCCCATGGTACACAAAAGTTTAAAAATTAATTATTTAGTACTTTAGTTTCTTTGGTACCTTAACTACATATCAATGTTTTTAATTTAATCTCTTTATTAATTTCAACTGACAATCATTTATTTTATGAAAAACAATCTAAAAAATCTTTGTTTCCTTGAATACAAAACAAATTAGATTAAAATATTAGTAAAAGCTTAATAAAATCATGACATTGTGGCTTTTATATATTTATGAAATAATCGAATATAAGAAAAAAAAATAAATTAAATATTACTTAAAAAACATAATGATTTTTCTATATTAACTTTACATTTTTTGCTTAATTTTCGAAAAAACAATCGGGAAATTAAAAACAAACTTGAAAAGACTACATTAGCTATGCAACAATATAAAAAGATTATTTGCTTCTAATTCATATGTCTGTCATCAATAAATTTCTATGATAAGATAAAATAATCTTTAAGTCATTAATGATAAGTATAAGAGAAAAAAAATAAATATATACATAAAGTTATTTAAAACCAAATGTAAATTAAACTTACAAAATGTAACAGTCAAACAGAAGAGGTGATACAAAAACAAGTTAAAATTATTATGATATAAAAAATATATGATATATTAAAAAATAACTAGGTTGTTGTGATAGTTCTAATAATACAGCTTCAAAATTTGACATTGAAATATTGCTTAATAAATAAATCAGTTATTTATTTTAAAATTTTTTTTTAATAAACTTTTTTGGCTATTTATCAATCAGAATCAAAAACACTTGAAAATATCACCTATTTTTTTGTACTTGGAAGACAAAGAAAAATAATTACATTTAAAGGAAAAGAACATGAAGAAATGTGTTAAAGAAAATTATTATCTTAACTACTCTATTTATCAAAAGAAATTAATAACAAAAAATAATTCATTAATAAAATTATATTTTTGATGAAAATCAAAATTTGTCTTTTCTCTTATCTTAATCAACTTTAGATTTACTTTTGAGCAAAGTTCTACACAAAATTATTTGCAACATTTTATAAGATATATACAAAATCATTGATATAAAAAGTATAAGAAAACAGTATACATCAATATTAAAATACTCAATATCATTTAGCTTTAGTGCCGGTGACTGCATGAACTTTGCACCATTGTAACGTACTACATACTCAATCCAAAATTTCGCGGTTTCGATTGCAGACGCAGGGCGATCACTAAATCTTAAAGACATTTCCTTTGCCTTCATCAGATATTTTTCATTATTCAATACTTCATTTAAAACATATTTAAAATTTGTTTCGGTTAAATTAGAAAATTCTAAAACCAAACCTAATCCAGCTGATTGATAATGAACCATATTCATTTTTTGATCTGCAAACATTGGAATACCTATTATGGGAACACCATGATAAACAGATTCTGTCGTTCCCAATAAACCACCATGTGTTATAAATAGTTTGACATTTTTGTGTGCTAAAATTTCGTTTTGAGGAAGCCAATTTGAAGAATAAAATTTATTTTGGTCTACTTCTTTTGCTGTCTCATGATCCCACTTCCAAATAACCTTTTGTTTAATTGAACTAAGTCCTTTAATGATTGCATTTCGCTTTTCTGGAATCATTTCACTCGGACTTATATTGCTTCCCATACAAAAATATACAACACCCTCTTCCGCAGAATCTAAAAACGATTTCAGGTCTTCTGGCAAAGTCTTAATATTTGTGTCAATGTGAATACCACCTACTTCAACCACATTACTCATGAAAGGTCTTGGTCCATTAAGACTAATATGACTATTTGCTAAAACCATAGTAACGATCGACTTTCTAACAGCTTCCAAAGATGGTTTTGGATTCGGGAAAAAGTTTTCATAAAGCTCATCATTAGTTCTTGTAAAAAAATATCGAAATATAAATTCAAAATACAGATTTCCCAATGTATTTATCAGTCTTTCTTTGAAATTCATCTCTTCTGGAAGTCCAAGAAGCATATTTGGCACATAGGAATTTGGTATTGATGATCCTGTGTAATATGCTACCATTGGACTTAATCCAACAGTTGATATACCAATCACAGGTATTTTCAACTGATGTGCAATGCCCAGTAATGCATCATTTATAAATATCTCGTACAACATAACATCAAATTTTTGTTTTGTGTTCAACAGGTTTTGTACACCTGAATTAGATAATGTTGCATTTGTAACATCTATGCCCCATTGCGAAAATTTAGAAAGAACTCCTAATCCAATATTTGCTTCATTTGACACCATTGATACATATGCTATGAATATAAGAAGGTTAAAATAAATTATAAAAATACAAGTCATTTAATTTAATTACCTTCATAAGCTTCATTTGGTATTGTTGTAGTAATTTCATGATAAGTTTTTGGAGGATCTTTAATTTTAAATGGAGAAATCACTGTGACTTCATGTCCTGATTTTGCAAGTTCTTTTAATAAGTGCTGTCCAACGAGAAAATGTGACTTCATTTGTGTAGGAAATACCGCTAAAATTCTATCTGCTTCCAGAACATTAACAGAGTAGATGAATAAAAAAAATAATTTAAATAAAAAATTTGACCACATCTTTAATGATATCTTTACTGATCAAATTTTAAAGTTTAACTAACTCTACACATCAATGAATACACACATGGTCCAATTCAAAGGCACAAACACATATGTTTGTTTTCTATACAGATTAAATATTTTTAAATTTTTATTGTATTCGTTATTCTAAAATCAAAACAAAGTTCAAATTTATATACGTGTATATTTTTTGGAGATATAGATAATTATCTCTTTCAGTCACGCTTATACTCATCATCGCGAACTTGTAAATTATTCTAAACCTTGATATGTTTTACTCTTAAAAGTTTTAACATTTTGAGAACATGAAGACAACTTGAAATTTATATTGATGAAATGTCTGATGGATGTTTATTTTTTATATTAATTTTGAAAAATCGTCAATTAAATTCCCCAGTCTAATTAAAATAACTTATCAAGAATAATTATGATGCCTCCGTTAGATCTATTCATCACGATTGCTCTTATAACTTATGAAACAAATTCATTCTTTAGTTCCCCACTTTGATAAAAAAAAATCAAACCGCATGATTTTTGTATTGACAATCTAAAAACTTTTTTCAATCTGAATAAAAAGGAAAAACCACAAAAACCATGATATATTGGAAATTTAGGATTTGTTTTTTATATCAATTAAAGGATTTAAAAAAACAATTTTACTTGAAAAAATTTTTATAATTTTTAAAAGGACTTTTACATCGTAACTCACTTAATTTTTTTTTAAGAAGCAAAAAAGTCTCTGTCGATTTAAGAGTGAGAAAAACAAATAAAATAAATTAAATAAGACAATGAACTTTATAAAGCATAATTTAAACCCAGTTTTAAAAATTTTAATGTAAGAGCAAACTACATCTTATCACATTACAACCTTCAACATTGTTTGATTTTTCAGAATATAATGAACCATATATCAATTGTTGGTAAAAAAGATTTTATTGAAATCTATGATGAAGTTTTCAGTGTGCAGTCATTGTATTTATTGAATATATCTGCAGATAAATAAAAATACGTTTGTACGTTAAAATGTATTTTATTATATCAAAACCCTCGCCAACTTTATTACGCAATACTGAACATTCCTGTTTTTCATAATATTTAACAGATACACCTGAATTTCACTATTACCATTGCTTGTCATTTTTTCATTTATTTGAAAAAAAAAATTATTTCATATGATTTAAAGATAAAAACCATTGTAAAAAACAGTTATCCTCAATGCTATGTGCCAATATGCATTACATAGGTACCTAAGTAAATAACCATATACTGTTGTTCTTTGCATAATAATAACAATAATATATCAAATTCACATGGTAACAAAACACATAAGCTGAAAGCCATTATAGTGTCGAAAATCTTCGTTTTGCGTTTTTCATCATATTTATGCGGTACTCAACACATCCTGTCTGCAAATATAAAATACATTCAAGGAGAGACACTATCTATAAAGCTATTTTAGAGAACGCATCGTTCGTTATCGGTTGCAACTTATCCGCATACCGATAATAATATCAAAACAAAACTCGTATTAATTTGCTACTCAACCTGAAATAGAATTATTGGATGACTCTATCACAATTGTTACATTCTTTTCTCTCTTTCAAAAAAAAAAACAGACAATTCTCTTTAAGTAAGTTATTTGTTTTTAATTGTTTTCTTCTCTCTTTTGTGTGAAATACAATCAATTTTCTTCTTATTCACTTATTTATTCCTTAAAAATTTCAATGAAAGATATGGAAAAAAATTAAATACGAATTGCGTAAAATTTTCACAGTAAATGACAATAATAAATATTTTATTTTCAAATTGGTAACATTTTCCCTCTGTCTCATTCTTATATTCATTTTTCATGACAGAAAATATCCCTCAAAATAGATGTCTAAACTAGCTTCAACTAGAATATTTCACATGACCTTGTTCATAAACACAATTATCCATATTGTTCATAGTTGTACAACACCGAAAAAAAATTTAAAAATATCTCTCTTAGTTTTTATGACCGACAATATGTTTGGATAAGAAAATGTGCCAAATGGAAAATCTCCCTTAGTTACGAGTATGCGCAAATGCCTGGCTCTCAAAAGGAAGTTGTATGCCGAAAATAGAATATAATGCATTATTCAAAAACTTTCTTTCTCACCGATTCAGTCTATGAAGCGACTTCAAATCATTTGTTTCGTTGACGTGCTCTTTCGCGTGTTATTTTAATATTCCTTGTATAAAAAAAATCATTATGAATTACAAAATTAATGAGATCAATCAAATACAAGCATTGATAAAAGGAATATAAAGATATTTATATTTAAAATACACTGAAAAGAAAAAAATTTACAAAAACTAAAAGATCGAAGTGTAAGGAATGAAAAGCTTTCAGCTATTACATTAAATATTAATGCAAATAAGTGAAAATTTCTTCAAATCTTAATAATTTCATAACTAATGGATAAAAACATATCAAGAGATTGAGTATTAAATTACATCTCCAAGAAAATTTTATTAAGGAAATAAACTGAATGAAAATGATAGAAAGCGTAAAAAAAGTAAGTTAAGAACAAAATCTTCGATGAAGCGTAAAAATATCTAAATTTTCAGTAGAAAATGATAAAATTATCGCGTCAATACATCAGTTTTTATTTGATCCTTTTCATTATTTCATTAAAGTTTTTGTTTTACACTTTTCAATCAGTCAAATTTGAATTTTATAATCACCACATTTTTAAAAATTATGAATGTTTAATCCGTGTTTTTAAAAAATATACAAAAATAAGTGAAAAAATTGAAAAGAACATCTTGACACATTCAAACTTTATTGAATCGAAACATATTTTTATTAAATTATTGTGTTTCCTAACATTGACTAAGTCGACTGGAATTGTATTTTTTATTTATTTTATTTGATTGTATACATATACTTGAATATTGGAATATTGCGTCGTCTATAGTGCTGAATTTTAACAAGAATACTAAATAAAATGATAAAAAAAATATACATTATATGTGTATCAAATAAACAGCAGGAAAAAAAATTGTAAAGAGTAAATGTATGAAAGATGGTAAAATACACCTCATAACATGCCAACATTTTATTTTTATTGTTTGTACTAACGCACATTGTGTTGGCGGCTACCTGCTTTATAATCATTTGTATAACACTCACTATCCTTTCTATATTTTTGTAATATATAATTTTATGAACTTCCTTCGACGCATTTTTTTTGTTTTCCAAAGCTTTTCTTTTTAGCCAATTCAAATGTTAGTAACTCACGTGGAGTCTTTATCTACGTAAAAAAAAATAATTTACCACATTTATTTCTTTTGGAAAAATTCACAAAGTTTTTTCTGTCTTCATAAGATTATTAATTTTGCTTTTATGTATATAAAGTTTTGATTTTATTTTATTAAAATGTTTGCATAAAGTTTAAGATATTTTATAAACATTTTACGTAAGACTTGTATAAGATACATTAATCTTTCCTTTATATAATATGATTGTAACCTTCTTGTGTTCCTCAATTATTATCCGGTTATTAAATAAACATTTAACTTCTTTGTTGAATCTTTTAATACAAAACAAAAATGCCTGATTATAATGAATTTCAAAATATATATCAAAATCTACCTGTTTGTCTTAGTTATCTCATCTTCTGATTCACGTTTATTTATTTAAGGAATTCTTAATTTCATGTAGATCTTACGATGCTTGCATTTCAAAGTGTTTAGTAAAAATTAAGTATTACGAAAGGAAAACTATATCTTTAATTAATACCAAAAGCTTCATTTCGTCATCGAATAACGTTAAATTTATTTTATCGTAAAATTTGTATCGAAAAAATAATATTCTTTGAAACATTAATTTGTGCTACGTGGTTCTTTATTTTTTTTTTATAAATCTCTATCTATTATTTCTCAAGTCATTTCAAAATCTAACTTTGCAATGAGTCTTACATCTTAATTAAATTTATTAATTTTCTATAAATAAATGAAGGTAAAACATGAAGGTTAGCATCGCACAGGATTTGAAACCATTAATTTTTCCTCTGGGAAATTAAAAATTGTATTACATACAATCTTTATTGTTCTAAGCGACTGTGCTTAAGTTAAAGTGACACAAGTAAAACATGACATCACATAAAAAAATATGTTTGAGAGATTTGTGTAATATTAAGAGAAAATCAAATATACACAATAATATTGGCATAGCACAGAACAGATTTAACTTATTTTATTTTAACATAGCGACTTTGTTATAATTTAAGGTACGAATAAACTAAAAAAATATTTATCCTTCGTTCAGAATAAGACTTTAACTAGTTTAAAATGATACAATTTAATTTAAATCTTTATTGTAACTTTCCCACTAAATATTTGTGATTAAATTCATATTGATAATTACCTTTTTAATAACCTTTTTAGAAGAAATAACGAAAACTTTTACAACACTCATTACCGTTATACCATATGTTGGTTAGGAAACTCAACATTTTAATTTATGTTAAAAACGTGGTTCCATTATTTGCTTAGGATTCACACATCATATTCATCAAAATAAAATTCCCAATTAAATATAACTTTTACTTGTCAAAAAGTTTTATGAATATTACAGAAGATTGTACAATGTAATGAGAATATAACACTAACAATGTATTTATATATGTTGTTGTCTTTATTTATTATACTAATATATGTTCGTTTAATATTTCTGCATATTTTTTTCAAATTTTAATGGTGTAAGAAACAAGGTTTATTATTAAAATTATATTAATTTGGGTTTTTTTGAACTCAGTATTTTTTTTTTTTATTTGTAAGCAAGTATATTTGTAATATAAAACAACATGTGTGAAATTTAATTCATTTTCATGTTTTATTTTCTTTCCCTTTTTTTTAACAAATTTACCAAAAACATCAAAAATAAACTTTGTCAACTTTCATTTGTATGTTATTTGCTTCTGTTGTATATTATTACAAAAGAATTTATTTTTGTTCAATGTAAGTTTTCATAAGAATACATATCACTGTCTTACAAACATAAGAGTATTTTTGCAAACATTGAAGGTACATACATGTATATATTATGTAATTCTATAAGACACCACAACAGTTTAGAATTTACCGCCATCAAGTCGTCATTATTTCTTGGTTGTTTTTGGGGGTAACCCTAAATAATTGTATAGTATGTTTTTTGAAAAATAGGCGTTTAAGTTTTGATGTTAAAAAGTTTATATTTAAAATGATAATTTTTTTAATATGATTACAAGTGTATGTAATTACCCAAATTTTATTAGAAAATAAAAAAGGCAATTGGGTCGTATATGTCACATTCTTTACCCTTAACAATTTAAGTTTACACATTTTTATTAGATAGCCTCTAACATTGAAAGATATTAGAAATTTATATGTTACATCATTGTTGACCTTTCTCTTCTTTTTTTACGGCAATATATTTTACTACTCATACATTTTCCCTACTAACTGGTATATATTCAACCTTTTTATTGTTATTATTTTCAGCAGCCCCTGGTATTTTTCATATAAAATGCACGCATAATAAAAATATTTATTGACTAGAGTAGCATATTTGTGGAACATATTATAATACATAAAATGAATTTATATACATACTATTCATAGTGCATGAATATGACAAGAGTAAAAAATTCACAAAAACCGTAAGACAAATATGAGTGTTATAATAATAGAAAGAAAAAAAGACAGCTCAAATTCAAGTTAATTAATACATCTCAAAGTCGTATTAAATTGGAATAAATTTTGGGTCACAAATGTAAAACAATGTTCTAAGCAATTTTTTTAAAAATAAAATATTGATGTAAAATTATTGGATTATGTAAAATTAATTGTTATAAGATTAAAACGTCTCCCTTTAGACTAATCCGATCAAACATAATCACAAAAAATGTGTCTTTACAATTATTCAAAACTTAAGTGAGCAAAATTAAGAAAAAATGGAGATGTCTCCTCTAGGGATCAGAACAAAATAGTACTTTGCAATGATGAGTGTATTGGATTGGCCTTGATACACGAATTATAATCAAAATCAAATATAGCTTTTTTTCAATCCTTATACATTAAAGAAAAACGTCATCAAGTTTACTAGCTTTTTTTCTAATCTTGTTTTGTGTGGCTTTATATTTTGTTTATACTGTATAGGACATATTTTTTTTCGTTTGTTTTTTTCTGTTAATAGAAATGTGCTTTATACAATAACTGTTAATCATTTTCGTAAAAATTTTTATTGAGATTTATCAAGTATCCCATCAAATGTCAAATAAAGAGACTATACCAATATTTTTTTTGTATTAAAGGATTACCATAAAATAAAAAAAAAACTTTCACAACATTAATTACCTAAATCTATTATCAGTATTGAAACAGTGTTCTCCAAAAAATTTTCATTAAGTTTTTGCAAAATTGGTTTTTTACTTCGAAAATTTAATATAAAATAAAACTGTTGTAAGGTCGATATTCCAGACATAATCGTTTTAACGTATTTTTCTTGACAATGAAAAAATTTATAAAACTTTTCAACATTTAATTGAAAATGCACCTTTGTTTAAAAATTAACAAAAAAGTGAAAATTTGTTAAACTATTTCAAATAGACTGTAAATTTAATTTATCAATGATTCACATGAGTGAATTTTCATTACAATTAAGCATAGACTATAAATTCGTTGTTTATTTTAATTAAAATTCTTGAAATTTTTTTTTTTGACTTATGGATTTAAAATTCTATTTTCTTGAAAGAAAAAACTCGAGATGAAAAGAAAATGATATTGAAAGTATGGCATAGTAAGATTAACTTAGCTAAATGGTTGAGAATTGAAATTGACAAACTGTTCAAGCATTCAAAATCATACCATAACACCTTTAATTTCTGGTTAAGGGATTTTGAATAAATGCGTAGACCAATTTATTTTTAGAAAAAATATTTGATACACAGTACTTATAAGCGTTATTCTTCGTTTTTGTCCTTTAAAAAAATATTGATCCCTGTAACAATTTATCCTTTTTGCAAATTTATAATAACTTCATATTGTGGTTAATATTCAAATTTTCATTTGCGTTTGAACAGAAAATGAACAATAAATATGTAGTTTCACTAAACACGCAACTCAAAATTTATTTAGACAGGTTTAGATTTTGACAAACAATTCTACATTAAATAAATGAGTGCGAAATTTAATCTTCTGACATATTAAGCTAATAGAACATTTTGAGCCGAAACTTTTCACATCAAAACATGTTTGATTTCATTCGATATTTATCAGCTTAACCTGAATAAAATACCTCATAAACAGGTGGAAAATAAATTCTATCTACTATATATCTCGTCAATGATTATTTTATTAGATTTAACGATTGCATTTTTATTGAAATCACATTTTGACATGATATGATAAAAAGATATATCATGTCACAAACATTTGGCTGAAAGTGATCTACATTTTTTAATATAATATTAGAATTTTGCATTCTAAACAATTGTTTCAAAGCTTCCATTTTTTTAAATGTTAATGGAGTCACAAATTATTTAAACTTGTTTTATGGTAAAAGAAAAGCCTTGCATCTATCAAAAGCCAGCTAGATTTTATTGCAAAATAGACAGATTTTATAGGAGTTTAATTATAAATCTAGCAAAACTGAAGGGGAACAGGATATTTAAAAAAATGCAAAAAAGCTCTGTAACAAAATCTAATGAGTCGAGTTAACCATATTTCATTGTTCCAATTCTATAAAAGTTAAAATGACAGGTTCTCACTCAATACTTACTGGTTCCAACATGTATTTATGAAGTCTTTAAAGACAACAAAAACAGTATTCAGTACAAATGCCAAATATTCAGAAATGAACGTAATTCAGAAAAAAAATGAAGGATTAAAATTAGATTATCGGTTCTTCTTTTTTTTATGTTCCAACTTCTTATAAATTATTTGTTAACCATTTCCAGCTTCTAAATATTGATAAATGGATGATATACGAAGTACAACATTATTTTTCCCACTTTCGTCATCTTATTTTTATACAAAAAAAAAGTATTTCAAGGCATCGTTTTTACACACTTTGCACGTAGATTCTTCATTTATTACATTATCAAATATTGGTTGATTGTATTGAAATAGCTCGCATTTGCCTTACCATGTCATTCTTAAATTGTACAAGAAAATACGAAGATGAAAATTATTTATTCTATCCCAAAAACACATGAATGGTTAAACGGTTGAGCATAAGATTTTGAATATGTTTGAGTAACAACACAAAAAGTTGAACGTGCATCATATATTTTTTCCCTTTTCTTTCATTTGCACCCATAATTTTGATTATATTTTTATCGAAAAGGCGTTAACTTATGTATTGTAGTCTAAATAGTATTATTTTAGAAACAATAAGTTTCTATAATCGCTGTTTTTCATTGCTCATTTATTATATTTTCATTGTTATACAAGTTACTCTGAAATGAATAATATTTATAAAGACGCTGAAATTAATGGATTTTGTGATGACCCAACAAATTTTAATTCTTTTATATATTTGATGTAAATTATTTTTGTTTAACAGTATTAGTTGTTTGAAAATTAATTGAATTTGCAAAAGACATAATTATCTTCGTACATAATATTTTTATCAATTTTTGTATATCCCAAATAAACTAAAACCATTAAGCAAAAAATCTTTGAACACTTTATATTATCCCTTATAAAAAACGCGTTTTTACATAAAAATCTGTAATTTCATTTTCAATTGATTATTATTAAATGCCTTCTTTACTTTCATGTGATGAGTAATTTGATATTTTATTCCTTAAGTAGAAATTACATTTAAATTTAAGTTAAGAAATGAACAAGTTTCAATAATAATTTTGTTCTCAAAAACGGTTTTTTAAAGAAAGAAAGAAAAGCAAGTCAATCCTAGTCAAAACAATGTATATTAAATCTGTCAAAATGTCAAGGTCACTATAGTAAATTAGTATAATTAAAATGGACGTTTTACATGCTTAATTAATTGTGCAAGTATCATGAAATTTTTTTTTAAATTAATGAATGTTGAAATTGAAAAAATTGTAAAAAGGATAAGTGTATAAAAGCAAGCAAAAGAAGCTTGACTAAGAGTGTTTCAGATAAGTGTTTTTTTTTTTAAAAATAAAAAGAGCGAAAAATCATCAAATAACCAACAAAGTTTAAAAAGCACTTTACGCCTTGATTTATAATATAATTTTTCTCATTGATCAGAATTTTTTGCATATTTTTCCAATAGTAATTGTAGTTTCTAAATGACATAAATATATTAAATATCATAAGGATAAAAGTGATAGCTATAAGAGTAAAAAAATGTAGAATTGTTTTCAATGGAGATGAATTCAGTTCACAATTTGTTTTGAAAAATTAACACGAAAAAGTCCAAGTTGATAGAGATTGATAAAAAGTCGACAGTATATCAGTTGTCCAGTAAATTGTTTTCGATGATTTGGGTATTAAGACTAATGTTTATTCAAAGAGACAAACTAATATACATTTGCTTTAATCAAAGTGAAATGCGCTTGAAAAGTGGGTAATATAATGTTATCCGTTTTAGAAAGTAGTTTGTACCGTAGTTTGGTGCAAATATGGAACATTCAATGTTTTTCCACATGAACATGAGTATGAGCGCTCGCAATACTCACATTTTTTCCAATCAAAAAGAAATGAGCTGAAAATGTAAAGATACGTAATATACAAACAAAACATCAATATCTGTTTTCAAAACATTTTTTGTTTTGGTTTTTTTTTTTTTAATATTACTTTAGGCCGCGACAAATGAAAATCGAAAGTTTTGTCCTAATCCAATAACACGTTAGATGGGGGGGGGCAAAAAAAAAAAAAAAAAATTT
>LN484047.1:0-19263 GCA_900002565.1 Culicoides sonorensis
AGGCAAGAACGACGCACCTACATTTTTGGTCAAAATGACTTTATGATGAAAAAGCTCATTTAAGATCATATCAAAGCATTTGCCTTCGAAAAAAAATTTTTTTGTTCTACGAAGTCCGAGTTTTGATGGCTCGATTTTGGCAGTTTTCTAGAAATTACACATTAAAACGACGCATATTCATATTTGCAGGCATATTTATTTTACAAAATGTATTTGTATGTAAAAATTTGTATACCCTGAATGCCCAGTGTCCCACTGGAGGAACATGCTAAAACTCGTACTTAAAGTAAAAATTTTGAATTTTAAAGTATATATTAATCTTTTTTGAATAAAATAAGATACAAATAAGCAAATAAATATTTTTTTACTTCATTTTTTCTATCTCTGGGAAAGAGAGGGTTAATGAATTTTTTGTGTTTTATTTTTTTTATAATGTTAAATCCCAACATATTTTATCGAGTTTGATCGAAATAACGAATTTAAAAACACATTTCCTTCTTTTATTAGTAAATTTAACCAGTGTTTTTCGGTAAAATCAACCAAAAAAAAAAGAAAAATTTTGGCGTTTACAGTTTTTCAAAATCGAGCTAAATAGCTGAGATATGAATTTTTGAAATTTTCCATATCAATGACACATTTCCTCATTGCTCAGCACAGAGATTGAAAAACGTGCTCTTACTCATTTTAATATATCTCGAAAACTACATAAGCTATGAAGGAGATCAATAGATCGTTGGAAAAAAAGACGAATAAAGCTAATTGAATTTAAGAATTTGGATACTAGATCAGGGCTTTTAGGCTCACAAAATGAATTCTGAATAAAATCTTTGTTTTTTTTTCATAGATTTTGCTATTTTTTTTACTTTTTGACCATTTTTGTATGGTTGAATGTTACAATTAATAATACTAAGTCATAACTGAATTTTTTAAGTTATTTAAGCCATAATGGATGCAATTTTACCCTGTTAAGAACAAAAACCAACAAATATTCAATCATTTGATGGTTTCCATGTTAATTTACAAATAAAGTCACGAGTTTAAGATTTAGGAAGAAAGCAGTGTTAATGAATTTAGAAAAAGTTTTGTGAAATGGTTTCTTTTTTTTATTTTGTCTAACATTAATCAAATTAGATTTTTTTTGTTACATTTACAAATTTTGGAAATTTTTTCCATATGGAAGGTTTTTCTTCGATCGTTTTTATTTTATGTTTTTCGTATCGACACTATATTCCTAAGCCACTGTGCCCTATCTTCTTATTCGTCAAATAACTGTTCAAAATTCTCAGAAAAGTTATACAAATAAGAAACGTCACAAGTGCTCAATATGAATCATATTGGTAGAGAAATGCATATTTATGATCTAATCAATTAATGTTTTTGACATAACGAGAGTAAAATTGCATCCAACAATACGTAAATAACTTATAAAAATGCAGTTAAAAATGTAGTTACATTAATTGTTTCATTCAACCTTTTAAAAATGGTCTAAAAGTAAAAAAATAGCAAAATCTATGAAAAAAAACAAAGATTTTATTCAGAATTTATTTTGTGAGCCTGAAAAGCCCAATTTTGGCTGATCTAGTATCCAAATTCTTAAATTCAATTAGCTTTATTCGTCTTCTTTCCAACGATCTATTGATCTCCTTCATAGCTCATGTAGTTTTCAAGATACATTAAAATGAGTAGGGGCATGTTTTTTAATCTCTGTGCTGAGCGATGACGAAATGTGTCATTTATATAGAAAATTTCAAAAATTCATATCTCAGCTATTTAGCCCGATTTTGAAAAACTGTAAACGCCAAAATTTTTCTTTTTTTTTCTACTTTTCAAAAATCAAAACTATATTGGAGTCTAAATACCTTTTTTATATTTGTTATACGGTGTAATTTAAATACTGTATTTATATTTATTTATATGTATTTATATTGGTTATATTTTTCAATTTGTAACAAAAAAGTGGTTATAAATGACTCATATATTATTGTTACGCAAATTTTGTTTTTTGATGAATTTGAACATGTACAAGTTTTCGTTCTTTTTTATGAACATATTTTATTTATTTAACCCTTGGAGGTCCCAATGAAAGAGTTACGTACGAGTCCCTATGGTGACATGTCACCCAGAATATATGTTTATCTAATTTGCATTTACTTTTAGCATTAAAACTTAACTTTTTATGATTCTAATTTAATAACTGAATGTAAATATTGTGTGAAGAAATATGATTCAATCAATATTAGGTCTTGAAGACTCACTTTAACGAGGCAATTATATAACTAAATAAAGCAAGCGCAGAAAGAACGGTTTATGATCTATGCTTCTTTTTATAAAAATTTTTGGAAAATATGTACTCCTTTGTACCCCTAAGAGTATTTTAGAATATTCATACTATCTTCAAAAACATTATTTTTTGAAGACAATCCGCCATTTTGTAATTTTTTGAAAAAATCAGACATTTTGAGCTTTTGACCGTTTTTAGGCTCTGGAGCCTGATCCCTGAGCCCAATCATTGAGCCTAACTTCCGAGCTAATTAGTTAAAGTTCATTTGAGTAAATTTCTCCATCCAACAAAACAGATCATCAATATTTTAAAATTTCCAACCGTTTTTTAACGGTTTTTTAGGCTCTAGAGGCTTTTGATCAATCAAAAATGTTAATGACGCTTGAATGAATTTGTACGTTTGAAAATTCTAATTCTATCGGACCTTGAAAAAAGAAAACTAGTCGCAAAGAATTTTTTCCATTAAAAATGTTTATAGTGAAAATTTACGTCAAAAATGTGAAATATTTTGATTGTTTTTATTCAATAGGATTTTCATCCGTAGACTGGCTTATTTATTTTTCAGAAATAGGCGAAATAAAAAAAGAACATATGCTCAAGAATTTTTGACACATGAAAAAATTTTTCTAAAATTTCATTGATGATGATTATAAAGCCTTACAATAAATTAAATTTTTTCAAAAAGAAAAATCCTGAAGACTCCGAATTCCTGGTTGAGTGTTAATAACACAGCTTAACAAAATAAAATCGATGTGCTTGCTTTGAGAAATCCCGAAACACGTCAAAAAGATTTTTCAATCCTGATTATTTTCCACTTTGAAATTTTAAAATTCACTGATTCGTGTTTGTTTTATGAAATAATGAAATTTGTATGGAAAAGAGCCATTTTCCCTTTAAGTTCAAATTATTACATATCAAAGTTTAAACTTTTCTGAAGTTAATTTAATTCCAAAGTGTCAAGTAATTTATATCGTTGGAAAGAAGGCAGAAAAGGCTAACAGAAAATGTAAATTTTAATATAGTTTGCCTAATTATATTGGGCTTGTTCAGGCTAAAAATTAAAAAAAAAGGAAAAATACTTTATTTTTTTGTATTTTTTGAACCATATTTAATATAAATTGAATATTATGCGGGCTTATTATGATAAAATTTATATTTTCTGTTAGCTCTTCTTGCCTTCTTTCCAACGATATTAATTACTTGACACTTTGAAACAAAATTAACTTCAGAAAAGTTTAAACTTTGATATGTAATAATTTGAACTTAAAGGGAAAATGGCTCTTTTCCATACAAATTTCATTATTTCATAAAACAAACACGAATCAGTGAATTTTAAAATTTCAAAGTGGAAAATAATCAGGATTGAAAAATCTTTTTGACGTGTTTCGGGATTTTTCAAAGCAAGCACATCGATTTTATTTTGTTAAGCTGTGTAATGCTTTTCGATTAATTTCTGGATTGATATAGAAGAAAAATATAAAAATTGATGTTTGAATATTTTAAATATTAATATTAATTTTAATATTTTATTTAATTTTTGGAAATTATTAGAATCATTTAATTTTTTAAAAATTTCCCCTCAACAAAAAACGTTTTAATCCGTCTAAAACTAATTTTATTTATTAATAATTTATTATTTTTTGGATAATTAAGAAATTTATTTACTACTTAAATATTTTTACTCCGAAAAAATCTGCTCATACATCATGATCATTTTCATGATTCATATAAATACCATACAACATAAACAAAAAATTTAAAACGTGATCGTGAACGATATACACGAGCGCATTTCTATGTATAGAATTCGCCAATATTATAAAAATTTAAGAACGATCGAAAATTTAAATATAATATTGTTTTCGGGCTTTTTGAGTTATTATTATCGTTTTCGGATTTTATATCGTTTTTTGGATTTTATATCGTTTTTTGATTTCGAAAAATTTTATGATTTTTCTCATGATTGGCGACATTTTTTCAATGATTGGCGACATTTTTTTTGATGATTGGTGACATTTTTTAATGATTGCGACATTTTTTTAATGATTGGCGACATTTTTCTGATGATTTGCGACATTTTTTTTAATGATTGGCGACATTTTTCTTATGATTGGTGACATTTTTCAATGATTGGCGACATTTTTTTTTTTATGATTGGCGACATTTTTCAATGATTGGCGACATTTTTCTGATGATTGGCGACATTTTTTCAATGATTGGCGACATTTTTCAATGATTGGCAACATTTTTTCAATGATTGGCGACATTTTTCAATGATTGGTGACATTTTTCAATGATTGGCGACATTTTTCAATGATTGGCGACATTTTTTCAATTATTGGCGACATTTTTTCAATGATTGGTGACATTTTTTCAATGATTGATGACATTTTTCAATGATTGGCGACATTTTTCAATGATTGGCGACATTTTTTCAATTATTGGCGACATAGTCGGCCATTTTGAAATTGATACAGACGGACGGCATCCTACCCGCATTTCAAGAAATGCGCTAAAAAAGTGGAAATATTTATTATCAATTTCTCATTTATATTTTTCGTATAGATACTATACAACACATACACAAAAAGTGGTTATAAATTAGTAATAGACACAAAAACAAAATTTGGCTATAAACGCCAAAATCTCTATTTCATATCCAGTGTATTTTGTAAACAAAACAACATTTTTCACTTCGCGAAATCATTTTTATTTTTTTAGTTGAAAAATGTTTTACAATGACCGAAATTATTTACGAAAATCTGATGGTGCTTCATGCATTGATCACCTTTTCAATGTAACGTTTAATATTATTCCTAGCCATTTTAAAATTGAAAATCAACACTTTAACTGAATGAAATACACTTTTAGAATTATTATAACACTTTTTTTACAAGTTTTATATTGTATTCGTTTTTTTTTTTAAGACCGCGTAGCGCCCAAACGGTTCATCTGAGACCCATATAATGTTCTAAACTTATGTTCGTATTCAGCGTGCGAGTGTTTATGGATCAAAAAAATATAGGGTGTCCATACAAAAAAATAGGGTGACCAGGTGGAAAATGGAAAATTTTCATGCCAAAATTTTCTTCTTATGAATCTGAACAACTTTGCCTAAGACACCCTATATTTAAATTGTACAGGAAAAACATTTTTCATACAACATAAAATTTTCATTCACATCACATTCATCTCTTATTACAAGTTTTATATTGTATTCGCTTTTTTTTTTTAGACCGCGTAGCGCCCAAACGGTTCATCTGAGACCCATATAATGTTCTAAACTTATGTTCGTATTCAGCGTGGGAGTGTTTATGGTTCAAAAAAATATAGGGTGTCCATACAAAAAAATAGGGTGAAAAATGAAAGGTGGAAAATTCCGAAATTTTCCGGGAAAATGGAAAATTTTCATGCCAAAATTTTCTTCTTATGAATCTGAACAACTTTGCCTAAGACACCCTATATTTAAATTGTACAGGAAAAAAATTTTTCATACAACATAAAATTTTCATTAAAAAATTCAAAAAAAAATATACGGTGCTCATACAAAAAAATAGGGTGACCAGGTGGAAAATTTTCATGCCAAAATTTTCTTCTCATAGTTCTGAACAATTTTGCTTAAGACACCATATATCTAAGTCGTACAGGAAAAATTTTTCTCATACAACACAAATTTTCATTCACATCACATTCATCTCTTAAAGGAATGTGCTTTATGTATTGCTTGATTTTGAGTGTTAATCATAAATCAACACTCAAAAACAATAAATAAAAATCACAGTCCAAAATTAAATGAAAGTTTACTTTCTTCTGAAGTTTAACAACTTCAAAAACACAAGTTTTCAAAAAGTGAATTCAAAAACATAAAACAAGCGAAAAAATTAGTATCTGAAACTTGTACAATTTTTGTTCTAATCAATAGCAACATTTTCCTTTATTTTTAACAAGACACTCATTATTACAAATTGTACAAGTTTCAGATTCTAATTTTTTCGCTTGTTTTATGTTTTTGAGTTCACTTTTTGAAAACTTGTGTTTTTGAAGTTGATAAACTCCAGAAGTAAGTAAATTTTCATTTGATTTTGGACTGTGATTTTTTTTTAATAATAAATTTAATTTTGATAATATTTCGATTATTTATTGAAAAAATAAAAAATTACATTAAATCACTGTACTGCAATTCTCATAATATAAAAAAAAAACAATTCCGTTCAACATAAAATACTTGACACCAGACTTGTGTGGAGAAAATTGAACTACGTAAATTTTAAGCGGTGTTTGTTCAGTTTTATTTTTACGGAGCAATATATGAAATATTATTTTTATTTCTGCATATTACTAAACATTTCGTTACTTTAACAAGTTTTATTTAATTTAAAAGAGGCAATATATTTTATAATCCGGCCTAGGTCGTGAACGCATTTTTAAAAAAAAATTAAAACTGACCAAAAGGAAATCTTGAAATTTGAGTTTTATCGTTTTAAAGTCAATAACCGTCATTTAAATTGTTTTTTGGATTTTATATTGTTATTTAAGTTTTATAACGTTTTTTTAAGTTTTATATCGTTTTTTTGGATTTTTTTTATTCGTTTTATTTTTTTTATATCGTTTATCTCGTTTTTTTGATTTTATATTGCTTAGCATTCGGCCATTTTTTTAATGATTTGTGACATTTTTGTATTTTTTTGTTTTTTTTATCGCTTGGCAAACAGGCCAAACATTTTCAGAAAAAGCTCATCTTAGGCTAATTCGACGCGTATTGAATAGCACTAATTGAAAATTATAAGGTTTTTAGCGCATTTCTTGAAAATGCAGGTATTGTGCGCGGTGATGCCGTCCGTCTGTATCACTTTCAAAATGGCCAACTGATCCAAAATGGCAGATTAACCCAAAATGGCCGACTGATCCAAAATGGCCGACTAACACAAAATGGCCGACTAACCCAAAATGACCGACTGATCCAAAATGGCCGACTGATCCAAAATGGCCGACTGATCCAAAATGGCGGATTAACCCAAAATGGCCGACTAACCCAAAATGGCCGACTAACCCAAAATGGCCGACAAATTAATTAATCAATGAAATTAATTGAACATTAAACATCCTCAAAATTTTAGCTTCAATTTTATAGAAGATTATTTTCGTGTATTTCTAATATTTTACTCTAGTTTTAGCCACCAGGAGGGACCCCATATACCAATACCAACCGCTTCATCTTTCCTAGAGCCGTCTGTGTAGTAGATGACAGCATATTCTTCCAGTCTGAATTTTCCTTGCTTGTTGGACTTTTGCCAATCGTTGCTTTGCTGTTTGGCTATCAACCTTTGGCCACCATACGAATGCACCGTATGTGATCATTGGTCTAATGACAACCGTATACAAGTACTTTGTCATTTTTGGTTTTAAACCCCAACGTTTACCTACTAGGCTCCTGCATGACATGAGAGATGAGGTTGATGGTCCTGCTTTCTTGCGAATGCTGTCCATTGAAGCTTCTTATCTATAGTGACACCTAGGTATTTAACTTCTGTTGACAGCTCTATTTGCACACCGTATAAAATTAAAGGTCTTATATTAATTCTTCTCTTTCTAGTGAACGGAATAATGACGGTTTTACCTGGACTAAAATTAAGTTCATGTCCTGTGCACCAGCCACTTATGTATTCTAGTGAGGTTTGTAGCCGATCAGACAGTGTAGTCATGTCGTTACCTCTTACCAAAATAGCTACGTCATCTGCATAGCCTATTACTTCAATACCTTGATCATCCAACTCTTTCAAGAGATCATCGATAACGAGTGACCATAGGAGGGGTGATAATATACCACCCTGTGGGCAACCTCTACTAGCCTCAATTACAACCGCATCAGATCCCATGTAGGTCGTTATGATCCTGGTTTGAAGCATGTTATGAATCCATTTGATCATTAACGGATCAATGGCTCTCCTCTCCAAAGCGTGAGTGATTGACCCATATCCGGTGTTATCAAAAGCCCCTTCGATGTCTAGAAATGCTGCCAAAGCGATTTCTTTGAACTCGATGGACCTCTCCACTTTCTTCACTAAACTGTGTAGTGCAGAAATTGTGGATTTACCTTCCTGGGAAGCGTGTTGATTTTAATTTAACGGTCGCTTAGGCAGGATTTCTTTCCTTATCCAAAGATCTATGGTTTTTTCCATAGTCTTTAACATAATAGAAGTTAGGCTAATTGGTCTATATGACTTCGGCTGGTCCGCAGGGCGATTTCCAGCTTTCGGTATAAAGACTAACTTTACTCCTCTTCACAATTTTGGTACGTAACCAAGTACATACAGTTGTGTGCAAAAAAATAGCAGTGCTCTTATGTTTCGAGTTTATGATGAAATAATGCAATACAAATATTTTTTTTTTCATCAAGTATTCGGTTTAACATAAATAAAATACTCAAAAATGAATCAATATTACTTATTTTCACTTTAATAACGTAAAATTATTGAAATACAAAAATTTTTCTCCAAATCAATGAAATATTGGTGTGCAAAAAAATAGCAGTTATGTTAATAACACAGCTTAACAAAATAAAATCGATGTGCTTGCTTTGAGAAATCCCGAAACACGTCAAAAAGATTTTTGAATCCTGATTATTTTCCACTTTGAAATTTTAAAATTCACTGATTCGTGTTTGTTTTATGAAATAATGAAATTTGTATGGAAAAGAGCCATTTTCCCTTTAAGTTGAAATTATTAAATATCAAAGTTTAAACTTTTCTGAGGTTAATTTTGTTCCAAAGTGTCAAGTAATTTATATTTTTAGAAAGAAGGCAAAAAGAGCTAACAGAAAATATAAATTTTTTCAGAATAAGCCCGCATAATATTGAATTTATAATAAATTTTGTTCTAAAGATACATAAAAAAAATGAGTTTTTTCTCTTTTTTTGTATTTGTTACCTTAAAAAGCTCAATAAAATTTCGCTAATTACATTGAAACTTATATTTTCTGTTAGCTCTTTTTGCCTTCTTTCTAAAAATATAAATAACTTGACACTTTGGAACAAAATTAACCTCAAAAAAGTTTAAACTTTGATATTTAATAATTTCAACTTAAAGGGAAAATGGCTCTTTTCCATACAAATTTCATTATTTCATAAAACAAACACGAATCAAAGTGGAAAATAATCAGGATTGAAATATCTTTTTGACGTGTTTCGGGATTTTTCAAAGCAAGCACATCGATTTTATTTTGTTAAGCTGTGTAATTAATTAGTTAATTATGAAAAGTACAAAAATTATCATCGTAAAGTACAAATTACGAATAAAATAGAGTTAATATTTGGTTGCATGTCCTTTTTTCTTCAAAACATCCGCACATCTGCGGGGCATGGAGTCAATCAACTTTCTACAGGTCTCTACAGGGATATTATACCAAACCTCTTGAACTACTTCCCACAATTGCTTGGCATTTGACGGTTTACGATCAGCAACACCTGCCTTGACTTCGGTCCACAAATTTTCAATTGGGTTAAGGTCAGGTGACTGAGCTGGCCAATCCATAACCTCAATATCATGTGCAGCAAACCATTGCTTCGCTAAAATTGAGGTATGCTTTGGGTCATTATCTTGTTGGAAGACCCATTTGAGAGGCAGATTCCATTCAGCATAAGGAAGCATGGTTGTCTCCATTATTTCAACGTACATTTTGGCATCCATGTTACCTTTGATCAAATGTAGAGGTCCTACACCATTGTAAGAAAAACAACCCCAAACTACTATTTTTCCTCCTCCGTGTTTAACGGTACGGTTGACATACTTAGGGTCATATTCTTTGTTTATTGGACGTCTCACATACTGTCTACGACCAGCTGAGCCAAACAGAACAATTTTGGTTTCATCAGTCCATAAAATATTCCGATATTTTTTGGGTGACCATTTCATGTGTTCTTTGGCGAACTCCAAACGTTTTGTTATATGACGCTTTTGTAACAAAGGGACTGAACGAGGACTTCTACCATGTAAATTGGCTTCCTTTAATCGACGGCGAATAGTTGAAGTGTGTACAGGCAGATTTAAATCCTGTTTAATCTTAACTGAAGTCATTTTCGGATCTTTTTTGACCATTCTGACCATCTTACGAACATCGTGCACCTCTAATTTTTGTTTACGACCGCGTGTTTCTGGCTTTTCTGTCCAGTTCTTTGCGTTTGAGATCATTTTTGCTGAGCATCCAAGAAGATCTTCAATAAACTTGTACGTTTTACCTTCACTCAGCAATTCTCTAATAATACCACGCTTTTCAGCTGAACAATGACTTCCACGACCCATTTTTACTTTCAAATGTAACCAAAATATTGTTTTAAAGCTCAAGTAATATTTTTTTTTGATTTTCCAAAAAAATACTTGCAAAATAGTTTGAGATTGATTTTGCTTAGTTAGAAATTCATCAATACTGCTATTTTTTTGCACAAGATAAAAAGTGGCAATTATAAACAACATAACGGTAATTTTTGATAAGAAAAAAATAAATGGGGTAACTTGTGTAATTTAATGAAAAAGGTTAAATACTAACTAAAAAAGTCAATAATTATTAAAATTTATGAAAAATACGTAGATTAATTCAGATTTATTTGAATTCAGAGCCACACTGCTATTTTTTTGCACACAACTGTAGCTCCATCTGAAGATTTGTACTAAGGGGTCCAAAATTTGTTCCAGTCCATTTCCAGATTTTTCAATTTTAAAATATGAAATAAAAGATTCTTTTATTTAGTTATATTTTATACATTATTTGCTGAATTGTGGTCATTTTGGCCATTGAAAAGCATTTTGTGTATACATATATACATTAATATTGGTTGTTTCAAAATTTTTGATGCTTACCAGTTGTAAAAAACTTGCAACAAATTCAGAAACGAAAAATGCTTAAGGGGATTTTTTTTTGTTGCAAATTTTTTTTGCTGCAACTTTTTTTTTGTTGCAAACTTCATACTCATTGAACAAGCAAAGTTGAAGCATGTAATATTCTTTACAACTTTGCTTCATGTCACTTTTACCTCATACTTACAAAAATTTGATATTTTTAGACCAACCCAAAAAGTAGTATTTTTTTAAATTAATTTTCATGTATCGCGCCATGTCTCGCTATACGAGACATTAGAGTTATATAGTGTAGATTTGTAAAAAATTCCGCACATACAAAAAATTATTTATTTATTATTAATTAAAAATTTATTATATTTTAAAATTGAAATTGTTTCAACCAAAAATTTCTTCTTGAAATTGAATTTTTTTTTTTTGTAAAATATGTTGACAGTTCTCACGTGTACACATACAAAACTGTTTCTGTCAAAAATTTAAATTCTGTTTAATTGAAATATTTCAATGAAATGAAGAACAATAATGACTTTTTAATTTAATGTTGTACTTACTGTGACATCGCTAAAATTGACTTGAGAATCTTTTGGTATATGCTTATTAAGCCAATTTTTACACCTTTGTTGCTGTATTGTGGGAGCAATCATCATATAACTGGAATTAAATATTTTCTTTTTCATTTGCTTTTTATGTTGTTAATTTTTTTTACTTGAAGTTTTACACATCGCACGTCCCCTTTATAAAAGTTCTAAGTGATCTTGTGTCTTTTTCGGGTTTTTGCACATTCTTAAATGTCATCTCAAGCTGGATCATCTCTCAAAATCCTAGACCGAAATTCCTTGTAGTTTCGTCAAACTCAAAAAAAACACAAGATTTTACGTCTTATTTTGTATGGAGTTTTAAAATTGTGATTGATAATTTTCGGTTTCTCAATTTCTCAATCAAATTAAAGAAAAAAATTACTGTAACGTAGATAGTTCTAACATACGATGTAACGGAAAAAATTTAAATAAGCATTAAAAACGTAGATAATTTAATAGACGGTCATTTTGAAGTTAATATACACTGAAATCGTCTATTAAATTATGTACGTTTTTTAATAAAAAATAAAGAAAAATTCATATATTTTCATTTCTAATCATTAAATTCATTTCTATATATTAGCATTTTAAATGTTTTTCACATAAGTATTTATTTCAAAGCAAAAATAGGTTTGTCAATGTATAAATTTTACTCAAATATCTAATAAATTTTTAAACTTCTATTTTTCGTCAATATACGGAAGGTCATCGTATATTAGATTTATTTACTTTACAGTATATAATTAAGTATTTATATTGTTAAGTACTTATTTAAGTACATTTTATTTGTATTTATTATAAGATATAATGTAGGGGAGAATGGGGCATTTTGGAAAAAATGGTATTTTTCTTTGCGACTGTGAGTCGAAAATTCATCCAAATTTCTTTATCAGACGCTTTTTAAACGCAAAACATACTAAACTTTCATAGATATACAGTTTCATGAGAGCCTAAAAAGGTTTTCAGATCTAGGAAGGGCTCAAGAGATCAAAAAACAAATAAGAAAAAATCGATGAAATTGTAATAACTAACTGTAGAAATCGTGTTTTTTTTTTGTATTTTATAACTTTTTATTTCTGACCTGTGGTAGAATAAAAGAAATGGAATGGGTCAGATTTGAATGCTAAACTTTGAAAGCTTTGACACTCTGTCACACACATAACTCTAGAATGATACAGAGGATGATGATATTAAATTCATTATTTTTGAGATTGAGCTCTTGGTTTATGATCCTTAACTACTTAACAAAATAAATAAAATTTTAATAATGATTTATTAATAATACGTACTAGTTTTCTGAAACTCTCGCCAAAGAGCAGTCATTTTCATAACCACCATAGATGTTTTGCATTCCGGTATGAATAATAGATCCAATAGGCACATCAACATCGTTACTACATAGGTACTGTAGTGTTTTTACTACATCCTTACCCTTTTATGTATAATATTACTTTAATTATTTATGAAATAAGTGATAATGTTTTATTTTTCTTACCCAAATATCGATTTTTGTAAATGAGCTAACAATTAATGGTTTTAGTTATAATATTTGTCTGTTATAGTTTTATATCACTTATATTTACCTGTAATCTAACAAAGCTACACGTTCGCGACAACACTCATACTCTTTGGCCACTAGATCAAAATAGGCTGGTTTCGAAAAAGTTTTTGTATTTATCATCAAACCACTGCTATCGGTAGTATTTTCCTTATCAAAGTAAAAAGGTCTTTCATACCCCATAGTTTGTCCAAAAACTGCCCCTGGTAAATCATGATGTATTGATATACAATAAGATAAACTTTATTCAGCTTTACGGAAGTAATTGAAAGAATGGTTTCTAGTTTTATGTTGAACAATTTTATTTTTATTTTATGAAAATTGACTTATAAGCAGTGATTCTATCTAGGGGGATTCCAGAAACCCCTTGTTAAAAATTACGACTCTCAAAAGAATTGAGTTTTTAAAAATTTTATACGCATCACATATATTTCTTAAAGGAATGTAATACATAGATACTTGATTGTGTTAGGAATTATAATCAACATACAACAATAATAAATTAAAATTACAGTAGAAAATCTAATGTAATTATCTTTTCATCTGAAGTTTATCAACTTCAAAAATACAAGTTTTTGAAAAGTGAACTCAAAAACATAAAAAAGCAAAAAAATTAAAATCTGAAACTTGTACAATTTTCTATAAGTAGACCTCTGTCAATAATAAATGAAAATTATTCTATTGATGAAAACAAAAATTGTTTTGTCTAGAACGGCCCTGAGATGAATTCGGGTGCTAAGCGGTCTTAAAGAAAATAGCGTAACATTTATAATAAGAGATGAATTTTTTAATTTTGTATGAAAAAAAATTTTTTTGTACACTTTAGACATAGGGTGTCTTAGGGAGAATTGTTCAGAATCATGATTCGAAAATTTTTATGCTAAATTTTCCCGGAAATTTTGGAAAACTCCATCTGGTCACCCTATTTTTTTGTATGAACACCCTATATTTTTTTGATTCATAAATATTCTCACACTGGATACAAACGTAAGTCTAGAACATTATATGGATCAACCATTCGGGTGCTCAGCGGTATTAAAGAAAATAGCGTAACTACTATAGAACACTTGTAATAAAATATAAGTTAAATAAAATATAAATGAAGTGAAATATAATTTTAGTGAAAAACTAGTTAAAAGTATAACACTACTGAACAAAATAAAAAAAAATCAAAAAGTGATCGTGAACGATATACACGAGCGCATTTCTATGTACAGAATTCGCAAATATTATAAAAATTTAACAATGATCCAAAAGTTCAATTTTATATTGTTTTCGGGCTTTTTGAGTTATTATTATCTTTATTTTGATTTTATATCGTTTTTTGGACTTTATATCGATGTTATGTTCGAAAAATTTTGATGTTCGAAAAATTTTGATATTCGAAAAATTTTGATGTTCGAAAAATTTTGATGTTCGAAAGATTTTATGTTCGAAAATTTTAATGTTCGAAAGATTTAATGTTCGAAAAATTTGATGTTCGAAAAATTTTGATGTTCGAAAAATTTTGATGTTCGTAAAATTTTGATGTTCGAAAAATTTTATGTTAGAAAAATTTTAATGTTCGAAAAATTTAATGTTCGAAAAATTTTGATGTTCGAAGAGTCGGCCATTTTGAAATTGACACAGACGGACACCATCAACGCGCACAATACCTGCATTTCAAGAAATGCGCTAAAAATTGTCTCCGAAAGAAAATTTCTTCTAATGGGCCCATTATATATATAAAAAATAGTGTGGCGTTTGCCGTTTTTCAAATAAAGCTCGTTTAAAGTTCTCAGAGCGAATTGAAGTTTTAGAGCAATTTTCCTAAGAGATTCAAAAACAGGGCATCGTTTTTATAAATCTGTTTCCTTTCTATGCGTCCAAAACACCAAATATATAGTATTTTTGGAAAGATTTGACAATTTTCTTTATGAATATTATATTTGCATTTTTTTAATCCATCGCTAACTTACCCACCACTTCCTGCTAGGATTTTTATGGATTAAAGTAGGTTCTCCGATTAAGTAGCCCTTTATAGGATATAATCTACTATAAAATACCACTTCTTATTCAAAATTTTAGCCAAATCGGAGTAGCTGACGAAAAGTTTTTTTTTTGTGTAATTTTAGCTACATAATAATCATGATTTATGCATGAAACTTGTATAAGAATTTTCATTTTTAGTGCATTTCGTAAGAAAAAATGCACTATTACAGACGGTTTGTCTACCGTCACCCAGGTCTGAGTCCCATTGAAATGCCCAGTCAGTGGTTAGAATTTCTCATTTTTTTATTATTTTTAAAGTTTTTTAAGTAAAATGATTTTGACGAATGACTAATTCAATGGTTTGTTCTTATTTTTGATTATACATCAAATTTATACATTATTTAAATTATCATATATTTGAACATTGATATATAACGAAAACCAAAAAAAAAAAAAAAATAAATTTACTGTAAATAACTAAAAATCATAAAAAAAATTTGATAAAATTACACAAAAAAAAAACTTTTAATCAGCTACTCCGATTTGGCTGAAATTTTGAATAAGGAGTGGTATTTTATAATAGTATCCTATAAAGGGCGACTTAATCGGAGAACCTACTTTAATCCATAAAAATCCTAGCAGAAAGTGGTAGGTAAGTTAGAGATGGATCAAAACAATGCAAATATAATATTCATAAAGAAAATTGTCAAATCTTTCCAAAAAAACTATATATTTGGTGTTTTGGACGCATAGTAATGCCACAGATTCATAAAAACGATGCCCTATTTTTGAATCTCTTAGGAAAATTGCTCTAAGACTTCAATTCGCTCTGAGAACTTTAAACGAGCTTTATTTGAAAAACGGGAAACTATTTTTTTATATATAGAATGGGGCCATATGAAGGAATTTCCGTTCGGAGACAATTTTTTTAATTTGTTTAGTAGTGTAATATAATTAATTCCCCCACCCAATTCAACCAAATAATATTACCTTCAGTTTTAAGCATTGGAAAAATTGGTGACATTCTAGAAAAAAAAGCATTTAGTCAGTAAATTAATGAATATTGTTTTATTTTTATGTTCGTAGTTCTTATGTGCAATATATTCATAGCAACCTTACACGCAAAGAGAACTTTGCATAAAAAAAACGAATATTAAGAACAGGAAAAATGATTGATGAACAACCATTTCGGAGCATCAACAAAGTTTGTTTAGTTCCAAGATACCAAGTAATTTATATTATTGGAAAGAGAGTAATAAGAGCTCAATTATAATACTTAACAAAATAAATTAATTGTCTCCTAACAGAATTTCCTGAATATGGGCCCATTCTAGATGTACAATAATAAGCTTGGCGTTTCCCGTTTTTTTTCAAGTGCTCGATTAAAATTTTAAGAGGGAATTGAACTTACAGAGCAATTTTCTTCAGGAGTTAAAAATAATTCATCGTTCTAGAACTTTTCGAAGAAAATTCGATTTCACCCCAATTACCGGTACAATTTTAAATTTCTTGAGCTTATTTTAAATAACTTTCAAAGCTTCACATCCCAATTAAGTTACAGGTTTTTATTAGTTAAAATACGACTTTTCTGAGATAAAGTGTGTTTGTAAGCTTTCTGGGCCCTCATTTACATTTGAGGTTCTTAGGGGACCAAAAGGGTTTTTTTTTATTTCTCTTGTTTTTCTTTTGATTTGATACTAGCGAACTATAAAAATTATAAACAATTCTGAACCAAAACTTACTTAGTTTAGATGGATTGATTCATAATAAGGTCCTAAAAAGGCAAACTGTGTGACATTTAGCTCAATAACTTTTGAACCCTTACGTTGCCCATCGCGTTCTTGAAATCAAAATTTGCGCAATCAAACCAGCTTTCAGAAAATCATAATTAAATTTTTTTTTAAAAGATCAAACATTTTTCTTCAAAGTTGCTGAATATTGTTAGGCTGTAAATTCAATAGTTTTCTAGGAAAAAAATGTTGAAAACATTGGTTATTGGGAAAATCACTAATTTTTCTTGAGCTTTTCCGGAAAATCTAGGACGAAAATCCAAAAATGGAAAGAAGTTGACCTTTTGAATTTTAATAAAGAACTTCTATGCAGCCCAAGGAGATGGTGGGGTCTGATTTTGTACGAAAGTGAAAAATTTTACCCATTTGTCAAAGAAAAAGAATTATTTTATTTAGAAAAAAGGGTACTTTCAGCTTTCCAAAAAGCATCAGATCTTTAAAATCGGTTAATGTTTACGTCCGTGAGATAATTTTGGAAAAAACAGAATTTTTAACGAAAAAAGATGCTATTCCCTCATCTTCCACCAAAAACCCTTCAACTTGGATTTAAAAAAAAACACTAATTAAGAGGTATTTTTTCCCATAATTTTTTTTTTGTATAAAAATAATTTTGTTAAAAAGCAAAATCCATTTTGTCGAACAAAATCTGCCATACTTCAAATGGCCTGCATTCAGTCAAAGTCCACTATTTTTAAGACCACTGTGAAGTTTTTTCCGATTTTTTTTCCGATTTTTTTTTTACACTGTTAAAAAATTATCGGAAAAATTAGGGTGTCCATTTACGTAAAATTTTTTGGGCCAGTAAAATATCGGAAAAAGTTCGGAAAATAATCGGAAAAAAGTCGGGAAAATCGGAAAATAATCGGGAAAATCGGAAAATGATCAGGAAAATCGGAAAAAAGTCAGAAAATCGGAAAATTGCAAAAAAATCGGAAAAACCACAAAAACAATGGAAAAATCATAAAATAATCAGGAAAATCGGAAAAATCGGAAAATTGACTGGAAAATCGCCATTTGTGTGAAAAATCGGAATTTTTGTTTTTTTTGGTTCGTTGTGCCATTCTAAAATTTTTGTCTTCCACTATTTTTGAGTTTAGTTTGCTGGAGCAGTTCCAGGGAGGTCTAAAGATGCGGGGTAAACAAAGATATAGACCCCTCTAGAGGAAAATTTTTCGGAAAAATTAGTAAAAGTGTGAAAAATCGGAATTTTTTATTTTTTTGGTTGGTTGTGCCATTCTAAAATTTTTGTCTTCCACTATTTTTGAGTTTAGTTTGCTGGAGCAGTTCCAGGGAGGTCTAAAGATGCGGGGTAAACAAAGATATAGACCCCTCTAGAGGAAAATTTTTCGGAAAAATTAGTAAAAGTGTGAAAAATCGGAATTTTTTATTTTTTTGGTTGGTTGTGCCATTCTAAAATTTTTGTCTTCCACTATTTTTGAGTTTAGTTTGCTGGAGCAGTTCCAGGGAGGTCTAAAGATGCGGGGTAAACAAAGATATAGACCCCTCTAGAGGAAAATTTTTCGGAAAAATTAGTAAAAGTGTGAAAAATCGGAATTTTTTATTTTTTTGGTTGGTTGTGCCATTCTAAAATTTTTGTCTTCCACTATTTTTGAGTTTAGTTTGCTGGAGCAGTTCCAGGGAGGTCTAAAGATGCGGGGTAAACAAAGATATAGACCCCTCTAGAGGAAAATTTTTCGGAAAAATTAGTAAAAGTGTGAAAAATCGGAATTTTTTATTTTTTTGGTTGGTTGTGCCATTCTAAAATTTTTGTCTTCCACTATTTTTGAGTTTAGTTTGCTGGAGCAGTTCCAGGGAGGTCTAAAGATGCGGGGTAAACAAAGATATAGACCCCTCTAGAGGAAAATTTTTCGGAAAAATTAGTAAAAGTGTGAAAAATCGGAATTTTTTATTTTTTTGGTTGGTTGTGCCATTCTAAAATTTTTGTCTTCCACTATTTTTGAGTTTAGTTTGCTGGAGCAGTTCCAGGGAGGTCTAAAGATGCGGGGTAAACAAAGATATAGACCCCTCTAGAGGAAAATTTTTCGGAAAAATTAGTAAAAGTGTGAAAAATCGGAATTTTTTATTTTTTTGGTTGGTTGTGCCATTCTAAAATTTTTGTCTTCCACTATTTTTGAGTTTAGTTTGCTGGAGCAGTTCCAGGGAGGTCTAAAGATGCGGGGTAAACAAAGATATAGACCCCTCTAGAGGAAAATTTTTCGGAAAAATTAGTAAAAG
>LN484046.1:0-18881 GCA_900002565.1 Culicoides sonorensis
AAAAAAAAACTTTGTTACACATTATAGATTTAATCAACATTATTAATTACAGTCTATTCATTAGTTAACTTCAGTACTGACATAATTCAGTTCATAATCATTGTTATTCATTTGGAATAGAAAAAAAAACTCAAAAAACGAAAAAAAATTACCCACAAGTCAAGTCAAGTAAAGTCAATTCATTAAAATAGAACAGAAGTCAAATTATATCAAGTATTTTATCATTCAAACCAATTATATTATTAGCCAAAACGATTAATTATCTGTTCAAAAGTGAATAAATATTTGTAAAACTTTGCTTGTACCGTCATAATTAATTTAGTAGCAAAAATATCGTACTTTATCGAAAGGAAAAATTTAATTCATTTCAGTTTAAATGAAAAAATCATGTTAAACTTTTTTTGTTATTTTCGTATTTAAAGAAAATTTTTGAAGTTCGCAGTAAGGAACAAAAAAAAACAAAGAGAAAACTTTGTACAAAATTGATGAAAGTAGTCATGAATTTCAATCAATTTACATGCAAATTGTAAAATGTATAATAATAATAATAAGTTTTTTTGAGTATTTTATGCTACTAACTTTAGTTAGAAGAAAAGGAAAAGTTTCATGTATTCTCATCAATACTGATGCGTCTCTCTGTACAAAGCTAACGTACAATCACATTATATTGTAATAATAATAAGAAGAGAAAAAAATAGCAACTACGAGAGTTCATTCATTTTACTATTTGATATATTCTTATCCTGATTCGTGTGTGTGTGCGTGTATGTTTGAACCATAAAGGGATTTATGTGTGTTGTTTTGCCAAAATAAAAAAAAAATAAACATAACACATAGTCCCTGAGTGGATGTTGCCAAAAAATATAATAATATAATAGAAGATTAGAATGAGTGTAAAGAAAGAAGAGCATAAATGCTTTGGAGGAAGGGCAATGTCTTGAACAACCTATTACTTTGCATCCTGCCCATACCTATCAAGGAATCAGTTTTATATTTATTGTGTGTTTGTTTTGTGGATGAACAAGAAAATGTAATGAGCTAGAAATAAATATTAAATTGAGAGGAGGGAGAGAAAGTTAGATAAGGTTTTTGGTGTATGGCTTTGTATTAAAAAAATAAAGAAGTCAATTTGAGGTGCATTATACTATAATAAAAATTCTGATTACTTGTACTAGATGGTGGAGTTCGATTCAAAAATTGTCTTAATTTTAACTTATCAAGATTGGATTTGATGTGAGTAAGATTCAGACTCTAAATATGACCAAAGCAACTTGAGAGTAAAGCGGAATAGTGCTTCATGACCTCTAATAGATAATGCAGTAACGTTACTCACGTTAATAAATTTTAATTCTCATTCACTAACTTCAGTTGAAATAGCCTCGCAAAGTCCAATCGCTGTAGCCTTGCATGAAATTTCCTTACGTTTTATATTACATATTCCGTAACAGCATTAAACAACTGTCACATGTCATTTTTTATTTCTTTTCATTTTCATCCAAAATGCGAATAAAAATACAAATCGTAAAAGTATCACATTGTTATTTGACATACTTGATTGGAAAAAATACGTGCATATTATTGGCACTTAAAACCGAATTACAACAACAACAACAAAATGATGTTGCTTCACAGAAAATCAATAGAAAACTTTTATATTTTACATCTTGATTCAATTTTGTGAGATAACATTTTCCTGCTAAAATATGTGATAAAATAAAAGTAATAATAAAATCATTCACATCCGAAAAAAATACTGAATCTCAAAATGAGACGAACACATCATCATTTACATACATATAGAAATTCAATGACATTTGCATTAAGGGGAGTTTAATAAATATACTCATTCAATATTATTTTTTTATTGATTATTAAGCATGCATCAGCAAATTTATTTTTACTGAATCAATCGTTTATTTATACGAAAAAAAAATAAAATTTATTTATTATTCTACTTAATATTTACAAAAATTAAGCAAATCAATAATATTTGACAATGAAAATATTTTTTTTTTGGGGACAATATCAAATTCAGAGTTGCGCGTGCATTTTTTTCCCTTACATTCAGGTTAAATCGCATGAAAATTATTGTTTAAGTAAGTAAAAAGACAAGAAATGCTTATGATATGGTGAAATTGATCGTGTGTTGACGCTGTATCCGGAGTAAATGAACATGTAATTACAATAAAGCAAAAATAACTAAAAATGAGTTCAATGATTCAAATTAAAAGTAATAATAATAATAATTGTAATTTATTGAAAATAAAATTATTTATTTATTAATGTTTATAAAAAATTAACAAAAAAAAAACAGTTATGAATTTTACCAGTTAATATAACAATAATAAAAATAAATAAATAAACATTTATTATTACTATTATTGGATTGTAGTGCATATCTTATACATATCTAACAACTTTGAATGAAACTATAAATGAATTAAAACATTGCTCAATTTAATTACCTGAAATTTTCAACGGCCGTGCAACGAATTATTATAATTGAGGAATCTTAAACTTTTTAGGGCCAAGTTGGTCTGGAGCATCTTTTCAATTTGGGTCCAAGAAGATACATAGGCAAAAAAATTAGTCACTCATCAGTGAGGAGGTGACAATGTCACCAAAATAAACCGATTCCTTAAACAATGCTCTGGTACCACTAAAATCAAAACAATTATTCTCTGCCTTTGAGATCTTCGAAAAGGAATTTCAAAACATTTGGTTCATCTTCACAAATGATGGCTCAAAATATTTGGTCCTTGATATAACAAAATTAACAAACCCCTAAATTTAAGACATCGATCAAATAAGATTTTAATAGCTCATATTATTATACTTAATGCGAAAATTTAATACAAAATTTGTTTATAAAGCTGTTGATAACTTCAGACAGACTTTTTTGTTATTATTTATTGTTATTAGTTTTATAGTTACTTACAAATCAAGTTGGGTGGTCTTCATCAATAATATTTGTTTTGAATAAATTTTATACTAGACACATTTCAATTTTTTTTTCTTTATATTTATATCATTTACATACCATACTGAGATATAATGACAATACAATTGTTGTCATCTTGATTAGTTTTGAATACACTCTTGATTTATTAATATTTGTAGAAAAAAAATTGTAAAATTTTACCATCTGCAACATTTATCTCTAATTTAATTTTACATTCATATTTTTTCGTGAAAATAAAAATTTTACGAATGTAATGAGAAATTTGGCAACCCTGATTCAAAATAAATATTTTTCCTTTAAATGTAACAAGAAACGAAAATAAAATAAATGTCTCCTTACACTCAAAATATGTCATGGAATATAAAAATAAAGTAATATCTCTTTATTATCTGCATTATCCTTGTTATACTTATTATTATATTAGACTTTAATGACGTTGATGATCATCTTAAAGATATGCTCATAGTACAAAATCATTATATCTCATCTATTATAATAAACATTAAATGAAATTTAATATTAAGTTTAAGTACAAGAATAACACATAAAACCGCGAGGATTATTATCGTTACGTTTTTTAAGAAAATTGGTGAAGTTTCATCAATCTTGAACATTTTCATGGATCAAAATGACGATATAAGGAAACTAAGGTATATAAACAAAATTTTACTTAATGAAATTGGAGCTCAAAATCGATACAGTTCCTTTGTCTTAAAAATCCTCAAATCTCAATTTGATGTTTTTGCGATACATAAGTGAAATTTCAACACAAATCACGTTAAATCAGGTAAAAAAAACAATAATTTTGAACATAAGAGACGATTCAATTAAAAAAATCTAACAAAAATTTCGATGTAAGACAATGAATGCACATCACAAGCACATTTTTCTAGTGTCTCTGAAAAAACACTCAACCTTATTATTATTATTACTACTGTAACTGTTATTTTTATATTAAAATAACGTTCTCATAATAAAAGTAAACATAAAATAAACTGAAAAGGAGCTTTTAATAGAAATATTCTTTTTTTTCATTTGAAATTTTATCCTTTAAATATGATACAGTTATTTTCTTTTTTTTTCACACACATTTCAATGTTTATTTGAATAGAGGAGGAGTTATCAGAAAAACTGACATGTATGTTTTTCGAAAAAGGAGAAAATTTAAATTATTTCAAAAATAAATGATTATTTAAAGTAATTTGATTAAAACTTTTACATGGGAACCATTTGGATCACATTTCCAATTGCGCAAGAAAACCTTAAAAAAGCCACTCAATGCATAAAAAAAGCATCATATACAAAAATTGAATAGTGATATGCATTAATAAGAATGTATTGATTTCAATTTTTTTATTCTGCAAAATATTTTTGAATATCTAATTTATTATTTTTTTTTTATTTTCTTTGGCAACGGGGTAATTTTGTTCATTAATTGCAGAAATTCTCAGTTTTTTACATGTTCTTTTATTGAATTTCAAAGTTCTATCAAAAATGGAATGAAAAATAGTTTCTGCTTTGAATAATCAAATAATTAAAATCAATTAATTTCCCTCGCCTTGGTGTTTCCGAGTCTCTCTAGATATCAATGAACTAGACTTGGTTTGTCAGCCCTGAGTCACTTAACTTTATGACTTTATTTTTTTTTTATTGAATTTCATATATGTTAAAGAAAATTCAAGTTTAGTTTCAATCAAAACACATTAGACACACATCTTTTAAATTGTCTTATTATTTATGATTTTCATTACCTCTCGTTCCATTCTAAAGAAAATTATTTGTTGTACGAAAAATTTAATAGTCACATTTATTTACTTTAACGTCAATAAGATTTTGATCAACAACACCATTAACTTCACAAATATAGTATTATTTGAGAGAAAATATAACAAATTATCATAATAATAATAAAACTATTAAAAGGAGAAACGGATATTAGAATAAAAGCCATACTGTCATCGAACACTTGAAAATTGCTCAAAAATTCGTTGTTTTCGAGAAGAATTTGATGAAAATTTATAAGATTTTATCTGTTACTCCTAATATCCTTTAAAAAATAATAGACAAGCACTATCAAAACACATTTAATTTAGTTTAGTTCATCTATTCATAAGAAACTACACGCGTGAGGCTGATACAATACGGTAAAATGATTCAAATTTAAACTGAACCCCATCAATTTTGAAGTCATTATCTTTTTTTATGAGATCATGTTGATCATCACAATCCTTGGATATGGATATAAATTTATTTTTCACAACATAATAGGAAGTGTACCCGAAGCATGCTCGATCAATATGAATTCTTCGAAATCGACTTGAAACAAATTAATGCTAAAATTAAGTCCGACTTAAATATGTTTCAACGTCACATGTAATTCGATAAGCGAATCAAATATTCTTGTTTTTTGCTATTTTTTTTTTTTGGTTCTTTGTATTATTACTATTTTTATTTGAAATAGTTTCTTTTCCCATAATCACACATATATTCGACAACAAATAGCATCAAATGTGATTATAATTGTGTAATAAAATTTAATTTATGATCATCTAGAATTAGTATTTCCGTCTTTTAAGTTGTTTGGTGAATAGGTTTTTTTTAAAGAACTTTTATTCAAGTATATTGGACAACAATATCATAGAGGACTCATGATAATAAGAATAATAATGTCTGAAAAATTAAACTTTTGTGAAATTATGCGTGTGTCTGCCTTTTACTATTATGATTAATGTTTATTATTATTTTTGTTATTTTATCATATTTTATGAAGGTCGTCGTGAGATATTGTGGCTAACCAATATTTTGTCTCTCTTTGAACAACTTTACACGTTTCATTTCGTCAATTTATTTGATCTCTAATTTATTTTTTATTTTTATTACAGTAAATGCTACACGTGCTTTCGTTAATACTCAAGGTCCCAAACCAAAAGTATGGTTTGTTGAGGAACCACCAAATGTGGTGATTGCACCTCCATTTAAAAACAAACCCGTCTATCTGCAGTGTCATGCAGTCGTTCAATTGGAAAAAAGTGCTTTAAAGGATTTGTGGTGTGGTGATCAAGATCAACCATTTGAAATTGAATTAGAGGATTCGGATAAGATTCAACCATTGTCACCATTTGGTGATGGCGGTGCTGCAGATGATGACGATTTCGAAGAAGAGGATGACACAGACGAGGAACGTGAAAAGAGAATTAAAGACGGATATTTACAACAACAAGTACGAACACATTTTAACGACTTGAAGTCAGATGATGATCATTTGGCATCGTTCATTCCAATTGGACGTGGTCAAGTGGTCTCAGATAATTTTGAAGAGGAAGATGATGACAATGAGGGGGAAGATTTATTCGTCAGAACACGATCGCGTAAAAAGCGGAATATTAAACGAAATAAGGTATGTTATTTTAAAATTACATCCAAATTCAAAATTTTAATTCAATTAACTAAATAATTTTATTTAAAAAAAAAACAGGAAACTCCAACCCTTCAATACATTTGGTATCGTAATGGGGAACCATTACTTAAGTCATCAGATACCGATGTCACAATAAATGGATTCCGATTAAATTCCAATGGGACATTACGTATTCAATATTCAAATTTGACATCTGGCGTATATCGATGTATGGCAAATGAGACACAATGTGGCATTGGTTCAGTTTTATCAAAAAATATCGTTGTCAAAGAAGCAAGTGAGTATAAATGTTTTACACACTTAAAAAAATGAAAATGCAACACTAAATGAAAAAAAGAACAATCTAAAACCCATTTGATTTTATTTGATTTCCTCCTACTTTTAACACTTTTATTATCCGTCTTATACATGAAAAGTGTCAATATACACTTTTATATCTTTTTCTCTATGTATTTTTTTTTATTTCAATCTCACAACTTCAAATAATAACAAAAAAAACAAATACTTTTAGTGCTAGAACGTGATTCGATATCAAATAATAATAGTCACAACATTGTGGCAATAAGAGGCGGCTCGATTATTTTAAATTGTCCATTTAAAAGTTATCCAGCTGCAAAATTTTCATGGTATTTGACAAATAAAACGAATGAAGCCACCACAACAACAGGAACCGTAACAATCGATAACACAATTGGGAAATTAGCACCAACTCCAATAATATCAACCGGATCATCACTTTCCCATTTAAAAGATAACAGGCGAGTAAAAGGTCTTATTTGTAAAAAAAATAAAAATCCCAAACCATTGAAGTGCAATCTAAAAAAATTCATAAATATTTATCATAAATCACTTTGATACATTTCTCAATAAAAATTTAAATAAATTTTTCTTTTCACAGATATTTCATTCTTAGTAATGGAAGTCTTCTTATAACATCGTTGACTTATGAGGATAGTGGCCGATATAAATGTGAAGCACAAAATGATTACATTCCAAAGAAAACTACAAGAACTGCGTGGGTTGCGCTTAAAATTGAAGAGCCATCTAATCCAAAAATACCTCGATTCGGTCTTTTACCACCCTTACAAGAGCAAAATCTTACCATATTGACACATGATGTACTTCGTCTGCATTGCGCCAGTTATTCAGAAAAAGTAAGTTGTTATTTATATTTAAAAAGAAAAAGGAAAAAAAGTGATATCTCACAAAATGTATAAAAGAAAAAGTATTACAACCTGATTACAACTCTTTTAGCGTATTTGCTTGACATTTACAATAAAATCTTTCTGTAGTATTTCATTCATCATTCTTATCTTTTTCTCTTACTTCTTTGCACCTTTTTGTAACTTAATATGCTTTTTACACAAAGAAAAGGAACAATTTTCTATTCAAATTTTCATGACCTTTCGTAAGTTTCATTTTTTTATGTTGAATTTTTAAAAGTTTAAATTTGATAAGATTGTATATTTTGCTTTTTTGTATTTAACTTATTTAAACATTCTCTTCCATTATATTTGATTGGGTTGGTAAATATCACTCCGTTTTGCTTTTTCCTTTAAATAAATTATCTAAGATCAGTTTTTTAAAAAGGTTTCTTCATTCTCGAATGTCTGTCATCTGTCCATCAACATTCTTGGTATAAAAAGCCTTGCAGCGGTAGGTGATTTTCATGGCAAATGGCCTTTATTGCTATAGGGTTTACAGGGCGTTTGTGGAATTTAGTTTTGATTGAAATTTTTTGAATTTAATTTGAAAAAAAAAACAGTATCATGGTCGTGTTTTCTGTGCACAAAATTACTATATAAGATATTTCACTTTTTTATCTCTGTCGAAGCCAACATTTGTTTCGTGCTTGCTCTTTAAAGCCTTGATATCAACTTGCTGCTACAAATTGCGGTTAAAATTATAAAACAAAGCATATTCTGTATTTGAGAAGAATTTTCAGGGAAAGTCAAGAGGCTTTTGCTTAAAATCGATATAAAAAAGTACTACCCATAAAAATATATATTTATTAAAGGTGACAATTAGTTACATATTTTGTATTCCTAATTTCTTGATTTGTTTTTTCTATAATTTAAAAGTTTACTTCTTTTTCGTATATTGACCTCTTTTACTTTATCTCATAAAAAGGAAAAAGTGCCTGTGAAAAATAAATAAATAAAAAATATAAAACACCTTTCAGCATAAAATTGTAAAAGTAACTTTTAAGCACTGCGTTACTGCATAGTTGAATTTTCAATGACGAAATTACCCGAAAACAGTCATTTTCTTCTGTAATTTACATCAAAATAGTATCATTTTAGAATTAAACTTCTATCTCGAAATAAAAATACTCTTTTCATTATTCTTAATCAAAAGTTCAAATAACTTAAAACAATACAAAGTTAAAAGGAATCATTTTTCATTTCACCGTTTCTCTACTTTTTTTGTTTACACTACGAATTAATTTGTTTTGCTGAATTGAAATAAACGAATCAAATTTATTCAACAAATTTTTTTTGCTTTGATTGAAAATAATTTTTTTTTTATTCAAATTTCTTAAAAATAGATATCGTGGTCATTTACACCGAGACGAAGCAATATTCCGATACCATTAACGGATTTCACTAATGAATTAAAATATGTTAATGTCTCCATTGATAAACATGATGGTGTTTATAACTGTTCAACGCCAAGTGGAGAGTATCAGGTAAGAATCTTGACTTGAAGAAATCATAACAAAAACTTGATTTTATCTTTTATTTTCAAGACATTTAATGTGCATGTGACAAGTATGCCCGTTCTTGCCGAAAGTCTTGATTCACGTACAACCTCAGTAGCGACTGCCGTGAGTTTTAATTGCAGTGCCACTGGCAATCCACTTCCAGAGATTACCTGGTATCGTAATGGAAAATTAATTGAAAACAGTTATGTGATAAATTATGAGACGCCAATTTTGAGAATTAATAGTGTTGAGCCGGAAGACCAAGGAATTTATGAGTGTTTTGCCCGCAACAGCGTGGGTGAAGTTAAATCATCGGGTCATTTAACTGTTCGTAAAAAGCAGCAATATAAAGATCTCGATGAACGTCCAATGAATGTAAAATGTTATCCAGCTGACTTTAACACGGTCATAATTAAATTTGAATCGAAAAATGTTTATCATATGATAAATTATTATGTTGCAACAAAAAATCCATATTCATGGCAGTCACCACCACCTCTTGAACCATTGGATCAAAATACCATCAAAATAACGACATACATTGAACCACTGAAGAAATATGGAATTTATTTGAGAGGAATTATGCGAAAAGATACAAATAAAAATGGAAAATCAGATCAAACTATAATGTCACTTACGCGAATGTCCAATTTGGTTGAGTGTGCAACTCAGGGAATTCCTGTGAGATACACGTCAATGTCGAATAATATATTTGTATGGTGGGCTGATACGAATAAATTTAATTTAAGTGCGATTTATGTGCAATTTTTACATAATGACACAATGAATTCACCATTATTCTCCACTGAAATCATTGGCACGTACATTCATTTTGAGGGAAGTAATAACTATTTGACACATGCTGAATTTAGTTATGGCTTGGTCAAATTACCCGCAGAAACGACAACAATTCAACCATCTTATACGAGTGGAAATCGAAGAAAGCGCTTTGGAATGGATTATGAAGATAATTCACGATACATGAAAATGTCCAAATTAAGTACAAGAAACGCAATTTTCCCACATTACAACGAAGGCACAATAAGCCAAGTAAAAGTAACAGGAAATGTAACGGGAATTTTGATTCCAAATCCACAAAACCTCATTATTCGTGTTTTGGGCTCAACTGAACCCGATGGAAGCCTATTTCCACAAGACTTGAAATATGTTCCATGGACATCAGCAGAACTTGATGAAGCGACTCCTAAAGCTAAATTGAACATCCTTGAAACACATGCACGAAGTATCAGAATTGGATGGACTCCATTGGGAGACAATTCATTGTCAGATAAATGCATGGAAGTGTGTCACAAAGACATCATTCAAGATTTTATGCAACGAAGTCGACCACTTGATTGTGAAAAAATGTGAGTTGGTATCGATGTGCTAACAAATAATTTTTTGTAGACTGATGTAAAAAGATTAGAAACTAATTATTTTTTAAAAATATTTTTAGTGATCCATCATATAATGAAGCGATTGTTGGAAAATTAACTCCTTTAACAACTTTCAACGTCTTCATTCGAGTTTGTAACAGTTCACAGCCCATAAGTGAAATCCTCGATATCATAACAAAACAAGATGGTAAGTCTCAAAATTGCGATTTTATAATGAACTTCAATCATTAAATTATTTTCTAAATCAATTTCAGTATCAGGTCCAGTAAGCAACCACAATATTACGTTAGGAGAAGACGGAATTTTGTTACAATGGCAACCACCAACACAACCCAATGGTGTCTTGTTATATTATTTGATTGAATGGACGAAAGACGGTTTAGATTTTTATCAAAATGTTTCAATTGATGGCCCATTTCAATTTAAATTTCCAAATACGAGTGCATCAGATAAATTTAACATGTCAATTAAAGCGATCAGTCCTGCTGGTGAAGGCATTCCAATTGTAGTCGATTTAAGAAGACATAGTTCATATTTCCCAGACTTTTCCAGTGACGATTCAATTTTAGGCATAGCTTTAGGCATTTTACTTTCAATTTTTTGTATCATAATTTGTATTTGGATTTTTGTTCGTAACCGTAATTGTAATAAAAATCAACATCAACCATCGAATAATCAGACAGGTAATAATAATCACTCACACACCTCGGGTCGTGGTGAAAGTGGTCAAAATGCAGTAAATTGCACCGCTGATGTCCATGAAATGCAAACCCTGATTGCTCAATCAGATATTTCCACAATTGTTGCAAATGGTACAGTTCAACATTATACGCGACCTGATGTGACTGAAGTTGATACCGAAATTCGAACGTTAACAAATGAAAAGCCAAAGCTACTTAAAACATCTCCGAAATTGAATGTAAGATCAAAAGAGAGTGGGCAATCATTTGAATTGGAACCTTTACATTCATCTAATGTGGATTCAATGCCAAATGGGGGTGTGATGACGACATTTCATCCTGAACCAGTAGTAAAAAATGGAAATGGAATTCTTAAATCGGGAAATGGATATGATCATCCACGACCAAATGGATTAACTGTCATAAATGGAAATTTAGATCAAACAACTGTTGTTAAATCTAATGGTAATCTAAGGATAACGGAAAATCCACAGGTATGATGAGAAATAAAAATTTATTAAACTATTTATTTTAAATATTTTTTTTTTTAATTTTCATAGTATTTAAAACCAACGACATTGGACACTACATCCAATACTTCTACAAGTCCAACCAATTTTCTTCCCATAGATGATCAAAGATCGTCACCCAATAATTCATCAATATTTGATACAAGCCAACAAAAACTTCTGGGAAATTCAACGATAGATAGTGACATTAAGCATAATAATAGTAATAATATAAAAAATTTATTGAAAATAGATAAGGATAAGTTAAAAAAAAATAATAAAAACACAAGCACCTTCAACCATTTCAATGGTGATGGTAGTGATGAAAATCATCATCATCATCATCTTCAAAAGCAGCAGCAACCAGATAACTTAAGTTATGATCTGAATACAAGCAATTTGAGTACAAAACCATTGACAGGAACATCTCCAACAAAAATTAGAGGGAATGGTTGGCTAATTGACAATTATAGACAACCAATTATTGGACCAAATGGTTAATGACGGATTCAAATATATTTTATTTTTCTTTGAATTTTATGAAAATTCAATTAATTTTTTTATCTTCCAAGTATTTTACTTACTTTGTGTTCAAAATTTATTCAAGATTTTATTATATTTGTTATATTTTGCATACATTTATAAAAATATTGCTCAAATTTAAAATAAGTTACAAGGAAACTTTTCACACAAAACAATAGAAAATTGATCAAAATCAATCCCACCAACCAATAAATAATATTTTAAGAAAAAAATCATAGTTAAATAAAATATATTTACCGTCATTATATTGACTGCCCATGTTATACATATATACAAAGTACCTTTATTAAATGTAACTGTATAAACAAAATCTAAACAAAAATAGTAAAATTTAGACGTTTAAACTTAATTCAACAAATAATACTAATAATGATTAAAAATGTGAGTAATTTAAAAATAAAATAATAATTAATTTAAAAATTTAAAAGACAAAACAATATAAAAAAAATATTAATACGTAAAAGTTTAATATCTTCGCTCAATTCGTATGAGAATAAGATATTCAATTAACATTTATATAATTTATCATAAGTTAGATTTTAGCTTTTATTATTATTAATAGTTTAACACTTTTTTACATTCAATTTTTAAAATTAAAATTCGAATAAATTAAAAAAAAAACTTATGATTAATTTACAACATTTTAAAAAAAATAATTTAACTGGTACCTGACTGGCACATAAGAAAAAAAAAGTTTGAAACTACTGATCTTTTACAACAGTACACGTTTTTTCAGTAAATGAATTCAATTAATAAAAAAAGATTAAATAAAATAAAATACAGAATTGTTAAAATTACATTAATACATTAGATTTCAAATAACTGTACACGTTTAAAAACTAATCACGATTAAATAAAAAAATTAAAATAAATTAAATTAAAAAAAAATCGGATAGCAAAATTTTAAAAGCGAATTTTTTGATAAATTAAACGGATATTTCCATGAATTAATAAATAAAAAGTAGACATAAAATCAAATAAGAAAAGCATAAGTTTTAAAGAAAATTTACAAATATTGCTTTTGATGGACAGTAGAATATTAACATTTTATAAAGCTTTTTAACTATTTTTTTCTAACGTATATTTTTGGGTTACTTTGAGATAATTTTATACGAAACACTCTCAAAAACTTGTTTCTTGAATCTTGAAATCGAGGAGGATTTTAAAACCCATAAATTATCTTGTAGAAAATATCAAAGTGACATTGGATTATTTTTTTTAAATTATTCTTTGACTATTGCTCTTGAGTTATGTTTAATTATGGTAAAAAAAACAAATTTCAAATTGATGTTACATTAAAAAAAAATAAAATTCTTATAAAAAAATGTAGTGTGTCAAAATTAAATTTAAAACTCAAATCGACAAGATTGTGAACGAAATTGATAAGGACTGAAATTTGGACAATGAATGAAATTCGATGAGACTTCACCTAATTTTATTTTTTGAATATGCAAAATTGAAATTGACGAAAAATTCTATTAATTTTTCATTTTTTCCGAATAACTAGCATAGAAAATACAACACTGTTTTTAAATTTAAAAAATGCATGATAAATGTCATTTTATTCATGTTTCATAAAAGTCACATAGTTGTTTTTTAATTAACATTACAATAACTTAAATGGAATGGCTTACTGTACCCGAGTACCTTTCAATTTCTATATGAAAAGAGTAATTTAAAATTAAATCATGAAAGTTGTGAAAAAAGAGTGGCAAAACGTATTGTACGTGCCTTGTTTGAAAAAAAAATAATAATAATAATAATAATAAATTATCGAAACAAAAAAACAAATTATATTTTTAGTTTTTATTTGATAATTAGCGTAAAATTATGATATGGAAACTAAGCGATACACGTAATTAAAATTGAAAGAATTGGATAATTTTTGTACTTAATTAAAAATACATTTTTTATTATTATTTTATCATCAAAGTAAAAAAAATTTTTTCACCTGAAAATCAATCTTAAATCCTGAAAGATACAAAAACTTAAAAACAGATTAAATTTATACTACCAGAAAATTAGTGAAAGATGATTTATTATAAATGTAGTATTCAAGCCCATATATGTCTAAAATTTTGATAGTATAGAAAAAGGATTATGACAAAAAGCGAAAATGAAAAGATACAAAAAAACTATAAATGTAGATTAGAAATTGGTAAGACGCTGCATGTGTACCATGAAAAGTAAAGAAAAGTGTATGTTAAACTATAAGATGATTATGATTTTGTATTTGATGTAAATATAAATAAACGAAAAGAAATGTTAAAACGACCAGCAAATAATTTTAATTTGATTAATTTTTTAATTGAAAAACAAAAAAAAATATTAAATGGACCTAAATTTAACATTATGTTAAATGTTTAAATAAAAAAAATACAAATAATTATTATTATTAATAAAAATTATTACTAAAAAAACTTTTATTAAACATTATTAATCAAGCTTAATTTAAGAAATAATTTTTAAGTAAATTTTCTGTATGAAAATTAATTTTAAAACATATTAATTTTAAGTTACTATGATTATAATAATATAGGTTTTTATATGTATAACTAATATTAATGATTAATTAGTTTTTATACGCTATAATTCTTTTTACGATAAACCTTAATTATCATTAAAAATAGACACAGTTACCACAAAAATAATAAATACACTCAAACAACATTCATTTTTTTTAGAAATCCATTTAAATACACAGAATTACAAGAAAATATGATACAAAAGTACCTTATTTTTATAACACAAAAAAGTTATTATTCCAATAGCAATGTTAATAGAAATAATATTAATAATAATAATATTTTGTTTTGTTATTTATGTATATAATGACACTAATGATTAATTTTGTAATGTTACACTTTGAAAGAAAATTTCAAATTATTGTCAATTCAATTGCATTGATCAATGTAATCATTTTAATAATATTTATAATCTTTCCTTGAAAAACACTCATATATGAAACTGTTTGTCTTGTTTTATTTATTAAATTATCATTATTATTTATTGCATTTATTTACATAATTTCACACACACACACACACATATTTCATTACATAATTTAAACAAATATATATATAAAAAGTTCCTATATACCATTTTCATTTTAAATTTAAAATAGTTTTATTTAAAAAAATAAAAACAAAACAAAACAAAACCAACAAAATGTACTCAACTGACGGTTTCTCGAATAAAACATACAAATAAAGTAAATTATAAGTAAACTGCCATTATCGAGTTAATAATTAAAAGGACATTCAGTTTCAAAATAAAATAAATTATTATTGTTATACAATATTGAAATAGTCAACCCTCAAAATAAAATAGTATATATAATTAAAATATTAAAACCCAAGGCCACCTAAGAGCGTAAAATGAGTGTAACTTTGTAACGTGAGTGTGAAACTTAGTGTGGTGAACTTATTTTCGTTCCGTTCAGTGAAATAATTTTCTGACATGAATTTTGAATTGCAAAAGTTTTTAAGGTTTTAAATTAAAAAACGATTAACTCGAGCAAAAAAAAATGATGTGCTATAGAGGATTTATTTTTTGAACATATTTTTTTAATGCACATACGAATCGTAGACCGAGTTTTTGACTTGTTTTTTCTGAAAAGATTATGCAAGTTGATTTTATATGAAGGAATTTGTTGTTTTAAGGTAAAACGCTGGCCTTAAAATGTTCACGCTTACTCAACACTCTTTATACTCATTAGGTGGATTTGTTCAAAATTGATTCCATAGACCAATAAAAACAATGCAAATACAATTAAATTACAATTTTAAATACCAATAAAGTCATAAACCTTAAAACAAAACCATAGAATACAAAAGTAAATATATTTTTAAAAATTATTTACACTTATTAAATTATTAAAAATCAATAAAACAATAGCATTCCATATCAAATCCCATCCATATTTTAATATACTTTTAAAAAATGAAATAGATTTTTTTTTTTATATATATATTTTTACAATACAATAAACCAATCATTAACGCATATTTTTATTTTTTATTTTTTTTTATCATAAATAATAATTATAAACCTGATTATATTATTATAAAATAATATAAAAATAAAAGGAAAACAAAACGAAAGTAATAATGTAACAAACGAAAAATAATGATAATAATTAATAAGAAGTGAATAATTCAAACTAAATCCGATAAGATAAACAAAATTTAATTTTTATTCTTGGATTTTATCTACCTCATTTGATTTATTTATACATATTGTTTTTTTAAAATATTAATTTAATGTATAAATTTACTAATTTAATCTAATTGTAATGAAATTTCAAAAAAATATGAAGAAAAATAAAAAATTAATTAATTTAAAATAAAAAAAATAATTTGTTTGCTATTTAAAATTTCTATAAGATTAGAACAGCAGTCATTCAATCCCAATCTCAACAGGATACGATGAGAGACAAAGCTGCGCGAAGAGTTGTGTTAGATGATAAACATACATTGACAATGTAACATTGTCTCTTCCTCAAATTGATTTGACTTTCAGATTGATAATTATTTTTTCTATCATTTTGCATTCATTTTTAAAGAATTTTTAAATTACAGGTATATTAATTTAAAAAAGGACCTTTTGAAGGTCCAGTTAATTTGACCTGATTAATAACATGTTTATTTTGTGAACTTGATATTATGTTTAAATGAGTCGTTTTTAAGTAAAAATGTATACAAATCAGTAACTGAAACTGGTCTTGCAAAAGGTTTTTCTGTTCCGGTTTTCATCGTAAATACTCCTTTTGCTTCTAAATCAATTGGTTCACCGCCCATGTAAGAATAATCCCAATAATCGAAACATTTTTTCTCTTTCAACTGATCCAAACTGTCACATTTCCAGCCTTTGAAACCAATAGGAGAATTAATTGACTCAGCAAAATATTCATATGCTCTTGCATGTGAACAATGCCAACCCGGATCTGCTCCACATCCAGGCATTTTATGAACAATTCCATTGTAATTAGGATAAAAATCAACTGTACCCACTTGTGTATCATAACCCAAGCAACCTGAAGCTGTATGGATTACTTGGACATATTTTGCATCTGTTGCAGTGAGATGTGACTTTTCACCGGTATTCTTAAAAGCTGGTAGTGCTGGATCTAAGCCAATAATAACTGAAAGTCTTGAACCCGTCATTTCTTGATATTTTTTTCCAGTAAATCCAGAAATTTGTGCACCTAGACTATGACCAATTAAATGAATATTTTCAACTTTAACATTTAAATTTTGAGTGAGGAATTTAATAAAATTCACAAGACGATCAGCAACTTGTGGAACACGGTAATTAGCTATGTATGGATATTCGTAGTATGACGAGCCTGATCCTTTACCCCAATCAACAGCAATAACATTGAATTTCCCTTCATTAGCAAGATACGCATCTTTGATACTTTGAATCATGGGTCCATTTCCATTATCTGTGAATCCATGTATTAAAAATTTAAAAGGAAGACTCGTATCTAAGGAAGTTTCTGATAATATGTTAAACATATTTTCATTTTCTTTGTTGACTTTTTTGTAAAACATAAAATCAGGTCGCATCTGCTTTGGCCATCTTAATTCATTATAAGAATATTCGGAATTTTCATCGATATCTGAAATATTTTTCCCATAAGGAAATGCGTCATTATATAATACGAAATTGATATCTGCACGAAAATCAAAATCTGTGGTATGCATTGAGTTGGGTCGAATATCATCTGGATTTCCACCAAAATACCAACAATCATAAGCTGGCATCCAAACCCCAAAATCCCCAACTGTCTGATTTTTATCATAATAACCAGTTATTTCTCCGTTGATTACAGTTAAGCCGAGAATAAAAACTAAGAAATCTATTAATTCATTAAAAATAAGATGAACCAGAAAAAAATTAATATTGATATGAAAAAAACTTACAGATTATTATTGAGAAATTCATTCTGTTTCTTCAAAGAAAGCGAAATTCCTCACGAGAACAAGTATAATCTTATAATAAAGCTGATAAGTGCTAATCAGTTCCTTAAATACTTTCAATTGATTCATTCATAACCATACGTGGTTATCTAATTGTTTGGAATTACTCGGAACTAAAACGTTATCAATGGTAAATTGAATTACAAACGTGATTAAGATCTATTATGATGAAAATTTTATTTTTTATTCAATTAAAAATAAATTTCTGTTCTTATTCAATTGAGATTTTTAGTTATGCAGAAAATATTGACAAGACTATGTGAGGTCTCCAAGAAAGGCCAATGGAGACTTGGGATTGAAAATCACTTAATTTATTTTAGGTTCGAAATTGTATATTTTTTTTTATTTATTCATTAATCATAATATAATTTAGTCAATACATCTGTGCTTTTGCCTAAAATTAAATTTAATTGAACAATTTTTCTTTCTATTCGAATTTTTTTTATAATTGTAGTATGTCTGATTGTACAATAAAAAAAGTTAAGTCAAAAAACTAAATCTAAGTTATTTTTTTACATTAACATACATTTTTAATGGCCAAATAAATAAACACCTAATGTTTGATTCGTGGTTTAATGTCAAAAGAAAAGTGCTTTTATAAACTGAAGCAAACTATATTTTTAAAGCATTTTTAAAAGAAATTGTTATGAAATGAAAATGCATTAAATTAATAGTTTTCACTAT
>LN484045.1:7091-23158 GCA_900002565.1 Culicoides sonorensis
GATCAAAGCTCCGCTGCTTCGCAGCTCCGCATTTCTGTATGAAAAGCATAGAGAGATAAAAAATCATTCTGATTACAAATGCTCCGCTGCTTCGCAGCTCCGCATTTCTGTATGAAAAGCATAGAGAGATAAAAAATCATTCTGATTACAAATGCTCCGCTGCTTCGCAGCTCCGCATTTCTGTATGAAAAGCATAGAGAGATAAAAAATCATTCTGATTACAAATGCTCCGCTGCTTCGCAGCTCCGCATTTAGGTATAAAGGATAGAGAGATATAAAAAAAAATTTGATGTCAAATGCTCCGCTGCTTCGCAGCTCCGCATTTAGGTATAAAGGATAGAGAGATATAAAAAAAAATTTGATGTCAAATGCTCCGCTGCTTCGCAGCTCCGCATTTCTGTATGAAAAGCATAGAGAGAAAAAAAATCATTCTGATTACAAATGCTCCGCTGCTTCGCAGCTTCGCATTTAGGTATAAAAGGATAGAGAAATAAAATTATTCTGTATGAAAAACTGTGAAGAAATTATATAAAATATGCATTTAATTTCCCATGTCGACATGCATGTTAACATATACATGCATGGTTTTTTACATGTAGCATATTGAGAACACTACTTTTTTGGAAAACTTCTTGCGATTTTTTTCATTTATGGATAAAATTATGTGCCATATGGAAAAAATACGGACCATAAATATATGTATGGGGAAAATATGGGCCATAAATATATGTATGGAAAAAATATGGGCCATAAATATATGGCTTGAAAAATTCCGGCCCATAAATATATGGGTCAAAAAAATATGGGCCATAAATATATGGTAAATTTGAAAATGTGCCATAAATAAACAATTATATTGTTCCAAGGCTTGAAATAAAATACCATTCATAATTCAGTGAGTAAGACCATAAAAATATTAGGATAAATAATTTTAAATCTGACTTAAAACACTTACTTAATACAATAATCTACTCAATGTTATCATTCTTTTTCTTCCTTGCAATTATTATATTATATGGATCTAAATATAATATTCATATCTGAGACCAAGTTCTCTAGAGTCTGCATTACAATAATATCATATTCTATAAATTAATGTTTGTGATCACTAAAAAATCAATAATTCATACTGAAAATAGTCATTATAAATTTAAAATATTCATGTAAAGTTAATAAAAATGTAAATATTTCATTTAATTATTTTATTTTAATTTACATGTATTAATTTTAATAGCTGCATAAAAACAAGAACATACCCATACACAAATATATTCAAATATAACATAGCCTCAAGCAAATCTCAAGGAGTGAAACAAAGTTTATATATTGAAAGAGTAAAATATAAACCATAAACAATTGACATTTGTGGCATTCCATTCTAAAATTTGTGCCGATTACAATTACCAATCTAAGTGCACATGCCTATGGTCCATGAAAAAATATGAAACTTTTGTTCAATAAATTTTTTTTGTATCTATCCAAGAAACCGAAATACAAGGATTTCAAGTTTTTGCATTCTTGAACACAAAAATGCACAAAAAGTCATTGTTCTGTATGAAATAGGTGTTATGTTTATTCTTAAAAGTTGTAGATAATCGTTTGGACCACAAATTTTCCACATACCATTTTACATGTTTTCATACAAAAAAATTGATATTTCATCAAAAAACATCAGGAAATCTGGTAAAAATACCATTTAATAAGGACAAAACTTCACATTTATATTTAATCATCAATATTTGTTGATGTTTTTTAATGGGAAATCAGTTTTTTTTGTATGAAAACATGTAAAATGGTATATGGAAAGTTTGTGGTCCAAACGATTATTTACAACTTTCAAGAATAAACATAACACCTATTTCACACAGAATAATGACTTTTTGTGCATTTTAGCGTACAAGAATGCTAAAACTTGAAATCCTTGTATTTCGGTTTCTAGGATAGATACAAAAAATTTTATAGAACAAAAGTTTAATTTTTTTTCATGGACTATAGGCCTGTGCACTCAAATTGGTAATTGTGATCGGCATTAATTTTAGAATGGAATGCCACATTTAGGCTTCATTCATTCAAAACGCCAAGTTAGATGGACAACGCAAAATTTCAATGGATATTTAGATATCCTAGTGTCACTTCCGATCTTAAAATACTTGAAGGTTGCAAACTCTTGGTAAAATGTTATTTTTTTCAATATTATAGTACTCATAAAAAAAAAACTATGTTTTGCTCTTTTTTTCTTAATTCATTAGTTAAAATTTACACGATACTTACACAATAATTATTCTATCCAATATATAAAAAAAAAATTTAGACTCAAATAAAATTTTTATTTCTGAAAAGAAAAAACTCACAGTATTTTTAGCTATTTTCGCCACCGATTCAGTTAATCCATTTTTCCTCTTTCTATAAACTAAAAATATAGTTTTCAAGATAATTCAAAATGTTTTTCAATCTATTTGCTTAGAGATGATGAAATATGTCATTTAAATAGAAAATTTAAAAAACCATATTTAAGCTCAACGAAACTTTTTTTTCTTCTACTCAGCAATCACAATTATATTCGAGTCTACATACTTGTAAATTAATTTTTTATTTACTCGATATTGTTTTAAAATGTCCGCTTTTTTATGATAATTATTTCTGTAGTACTTTCTTACCATAAAATTACTTCAGGCTATAATAAAATCAAACTACACGAAAGCCAATCGTTGAATGTTTTTCTTTATTCAATGGAGTTATGAAAATGAATAACAAATAGCTCTAATTACTCATATACATGCAACAGTCTTTCGTACAATTTTATTACGAATTGACAACATTAAATTAATTTTCTTTATATGTAAAAGTACAGTAAATTTAACTTTTTAATTTCGTCATCTCAAAGTGTAAAAGTAAACAGATGAAAGAGAAATACACTCTTCACAATTCAAATAAAATAGATGAAATTTCTCTTTTTTTAAGGATTTATTTGAATGATAAAATTCTCTATTTTCGTTATTTTTAGTGACTCGTATATGAGCTTAGTTTTTCGTATGATCTTAAAGACTTATAGAATGCAATAGCAATGAATTAGGTCAAATAGAAAATGCATAATTGAATCAAGTTGCATAGTTGAGCTTTCGGGATACGCTTTTTAAAATTAGACGTTGAGGACTTCAGTCACTACAATGACTAAACTAAGATTTAAGTAAAGTAAAATATTTGATTGAACTTTTAAATTTTAACAAACTACAAGAGACTCATAAAAACTTAACAAGAATAAACAATGGTTTATTGATAATAAAAAGGTATAAAAAGGTGCTAATTTTCCACTCGCTTTTTCAAAGTGTACTTAGTTGATTTAGTAAAAACCTAACTTAAAGATTATTGTTAAGTTATTTTGTTATCACTTGTTATTCGCTTATGCACTTAAAATATTGAATCATCGAAATGAATAAATGGGGTTAAATAAATGGAAACACAAGGAAAACAAATCCATTAAATGCTTTGTTTCTTTACAATGTGAATAAAAGTAAGAAATTATATAAAGAAATAATCTATTTTACATATATATAAAGATCAATTTAGTATAATGTACGAGACAATAGGACCGGAAAATTCTAATTTAAATGGGTTAAAAGAGTAAAATAAAAGAAATAATAAATTTTAACAACCGAATATCCGGTACGGAAAAATTAAAAGGGAAAATGTTTTTCTTCTTTATTCAATGTATAATTATTTTTATGTGCCCTTAAGAATCAAGAATGTAAATTAAATGAAATGCAGAATGGATAGAAAAAGGACTTTAACAATAAAATTCTAATAGGAATAAAATAATATAGTACAAAAAATGTTTTGATGTTATAATTAATTTCTTATATATAATTTTTTATCCAAACAATAATATATCTACCTAGAATTGTGCAAATTGTTAAAGTGTTTTATCTAATGTTGAAAATTAGATATTATCAGAAAAGATTAAATTCATTAACTACACAGTTTTTTAAATAGTTGTTTTATTCAATAAAAAATATATTATTATATTCAAATTGTTGACAACAAATGATTTTGTTCTCAAAGTGTGAAAGAAATTTTTGATCACATTTAACAAGTTCAATAAATAGAAACACGTCACGTTATCTTAAATTAAAATTATACGCCAAAGATTTTAATTGACTCTTTCTTATCTTTAAAATGCTACACATATGTTTAAGTAAACAAGTATTCATTTTCTATTCAAACAACATCGTTGAATACTCATTTCACAATGTTTGTTTAGTAACAATCCTTTAATAAGATTAACATCAATTCAATTCAGATTTATGGGTAAATAAGAAAGTGAAAGATGTTCTTTTAACCATATTCAACATTTATTTTGCTTAAAATAAAAATAACAAAAAAAAATTAAGCAATCATAAGCTATACGAAGTAAGTATTAGAGTGAATCAAAATTTGTACAAACATTTGATTATAATTTTATTCTGCTGATTTAATTTTAAGATCGTCTTGTACTTAAGTTTCATCAAAATCCAATTAATAATTTTGAATTATAATGATATTTTATTTTTATAATTATATATGTATATCTTTAACGTATAAAAAAAGTTCTTTCAATCAATTCATAATGAAATATAAGAAACAACGGACATCGATAATTTATATTATTATATTTCATTCATAAAATTCTGCGCACGTACATTGTGTTTTTTCTTTATTACTTTTTTTTGCTGTAATATACATACTTCATCACCAATCAATATCTTTGGTTATCATATTTTATTTTTCCGTACTCATACTTATGAATGTTAATGTTTTTCTCCATTTGTGAATATTTTAGTAATATGAAGTAATGCTATGGGCAGAATCCAGTTTTTTTGAAATTGTAAAAATTATTAGTTAAGAAAAAATAATAAACATATTTCTGTTTCTTTCTTTTGCTTTAATGTATTCTATACATAATTCAATTTTCGCAATGGAGGCTTAGACAATGGCTATTAAGGAATTCAGACTTTTTTTTTTATCTTTAAATTATGAAATCATGTCAATCATCAATCATCATCAAATCATGAGAGTAATATCAGAATAACTATTATTTGATTTCCTTATGATATTTATAATTTATTTGAGAAAAAAATCTTCATAATAACATATTTTTGCGAAGGATACTGTCAACCCAAAACCAGTGTGCACCAGTAGGAGACCAGTGAGAAACTTTGTTTTTGGTTTGGGTTGAGAGTGTAGATCTTTAATTTTAATTAAAATTTAATATCATTTTAATCATAAGAATCATAAGCAGGAAACAATTCGAATGTTATTCGATGAATTCGAAGACTAGTATTTTTGACTTGCAACATTTATCCTTGCATTATATTCATCACGTTAGATTGATGTCATACAAGTTTGTGTGATTGCAAACGTATTGAAATCTTTAAAATGATGGATGAAGATTATTATTTTTATTATTTCGATAACATTAAAACAAAGGATAATAAATATTCAATTTTGTGTCGAATTCTGTATGTAGTGTCGAAATTTAAACATTGAAGAAGATTTGAGTGGATTAAATTCACATTAGCTGTTTGAAAAGGGTCCCATTTGAGGATGAATAAAAAAATCAAATTTAAACCACTAAAACTTTAAACCTAATTTGATATTGATCATATGAATATATTTGACTATATACTTTGTTATGAAATGATTAAATTTTCATCAAACAAAAATAAAAAAAAATTCACTTAAGTAATTCATCAATATATAGTGACACACTATATGCTATAAAGAGTCTTGTTTTTTCAATTTAAAGGGAAGGTTACGCTTAGGTAAGGATAGAACCGTAATTCATTACTGCCATGTATAGGTTAAATCTAATTATTTTACTCCGTAATTTTATAAACTATCAATAACAAGAATGTGTAACAATATAGAAAAAAGTGCAATTTAAAACAATTGCTACCACACTAAATTTACATTATTTGCATTCAAATTACCACAATTTTGTTTAATGTTTTAAAGAAAAAATATAATAAACCAGGTATATATATATATATATTTTTACATAATTTTTATTATTATTATGATGACTTAAAAGTAATTTGATACTAAAAGGAAAAACCAGAGGCATATTATTTTAATACTCTTATAAGTCTACGTACAATCATGATTATGTTGGTATAAATTATAGTTATTTTACATATGTTTTCTTTTTCAGCAACATGAAAAAAATATTAATATTAACATTATGTTGAAAGTCAGTTTATCAGGAATGAAATTGGATTAACATGCAAAAAATAAATTGTTCAGACATTTTTATTGTTTTAACACCAAGCAAAATAAAGTTTTAATATTAGATAGTCGTATTTTTGACTTAATACCTTGTTGTTAACCTTCATTCTGTCCTCAGTTGAAAGCTTTCTAGATGTTCTATATGAAACATACTCAGATGACATTGTTTTGCAGAATAGAAGCACAAGACAAATAATAAAAAACGGCTATAATATTATTTTACATAGTTGTCCCTTGACAGGATGAAGGTTAAAATTACCTGTTTAAATAAAAAAGCCATTTAAAATACTCCAAAAATATAAAATAAATTGAAATATTCAAAACTAGAAACAAATGGCTAGATAATTATTATAATTAATGATATTATATTAATGATGCTATATATATTATAGTAAAAATGCACTTTGCTCAAAGGCAACATGTTTTTCAAATCAAACAATAAGGAAATTAAGAAAAAATTAAAATAAGGGAAAAAAGTTGTACATAAAATAATTTTTTTTAAATTTTATCACTTCATAATAAATTTTATAATAAAAATTTACTGAATGAGTGTTATTAATAAACGAAATAAAATAAGTGAGCAACATGCTCATATTATAATGATAATAAAACATTGCTTTGCTACAACTTTCATAAAAACAACTTGATTAAATGATGAATATATCAAATTTTTTGATAGTGTTGATTGCAAATTGCAATAAACAGGCAATAGTAAATGACCTCGTATGTTGCTGTTTGCCAATTTTGATTGTCAATTGAGTGTTAGGTGAAACTTAATGAGATAAAACTCGTCTATATTTCGGAAGGTAATCGTTTTAAATATTGTGGATTTTCCAACCAATAAGGTAAAAATCAAATGTATACAAAATTTGATGCGAAATTTGATTGATCGGATAGGCTGTGGCGACACTTTAGCTCCGATTTGACTTAATATACATTACGATTTTACAATAAGATACGCTATAAATTAATGTCTGATTACCACCTAAACGTTACCTTATTTGCTCCCACTACATCCTCTCATACAAAGCGTCATCTATTTTTATGGACGTTCTTATATATAAAGAAAAAATTAAAGTAATGTTTTTGTCCAGATTCTAATTTTACGATCATCATGCCTCAGTTTTTTCCAAAAGTTTTTGAATTGATTCCTTTACTTTACATCTCAAAGCATGAGAAAAAAACAATGTATATACTTTTCTTATAACTTGACTGAATTTATTAATGCATTTTATTATAATCATTATTTTAAATTTTAAGATGTTAAATGTTTGATATTTATATTCTAATCATACTACATTTATTATTATTTTTAACTTAAACACTAGTTATTATTGAATAATTTATACCAATATTTGTTCACTTTTTGGTTAATAACAAAAATAATTGAATTAAAACTTAGTTTACTATAATTCTACAACGACAATTATGTGAGTATATATTTGATCATAATTATATTAGAATGTGTATTTTAACACTTTTCTGTGTTAAGTAAAATTTATAAAAATTTTTTGTTTTTCTGGTTTATGTCTGTAAGACTTTGTTCATATGCAGTATTTTTATATTAATATTGATATTTTTATTGCAAATTTGTAGATTATCAACTCATTCTTTATTTGAAATCTGATTATACTCTATTATTTCTGTGTTAATTATAATATGTTTTCTTACCAAATACAATTTGACGCAGATTTATATTGAATTAAATTGATTATATTATATTTTCAAGTGTTTTCTTTATAATTAAAAAAATATGTCGTGAAAGGAAATTAATAAAACAAGTTTGTTAGACTTGTAACTTATAAAACAATTTTTATGAAAGAGACAATTTTAATTGTTTTTGAAAGCTCATCATTTGTATTTTTGTACATTAATGATTTAATAAAAATATGAATTTCAATTTTTTTTTTACTTAACAGTATTAAAATTCATGAGATCACATTAAACTAAAAGAACAGAAAAGTTTTAAAAACGCCAAATGAGAGTGTTTTCAAAAGTTTTACTTTAAATACAAATAAATTAAATTATTATTGTTGAATCTATTTGTTCATATTATAACTGCTAAGGTTTTTTTTATTAATTTACTATTAAAAATTATGTTTTCTTATTTTTCAGGACACGTGACTTTTCAATTGTTTTAGAACAATAAATTATTTGATTAAGATTTAAGATAAATTATTTAGTAACTATGTTTTTACTATGTTTCACGCTAGAAAATTAAACACATTAAGACTTTTAAAGACTCATGTGATTGCATTGATTAAATTAATTTAAATAAGAATTAACTTATACTTTGATTATGTTTTAATTTTAATATAATTATTTACGATAAACATTTTTACTGATGTTTGTATTATTATCAACATTACAACTATTTTTACTTTTAGACTAAGTTGCACTACTATACAACACTGAATTTTTATAATAGCTAGAGCGGTCAGATAACGAACTCTTTACGGGAGAATCTCCAGTTTCTTCACTGTTTTCACGTTGTTGCCGGGCTTTTCGTTCCAGATCTTGAGCTAAAGATTCTGTGAAAAAAAAAATATTATCAATTTTTGAATTAAAACTAAAATATCTTTCATCACAACTGAATAGGTCAAATCAAACAACAAAATGAATGTTCAAAACATTACTCATAGAATTTATATAAAAGAAATAAATCTGAAGAATGATATAACATTTTTTGAGTTATAAATTAAAAATATAATCTATTGAAACCAAAGTAAAATTTTTAATTATTTCATTTTATGTTACTACCACCTTTTTTGGTATTGAACTCTTTTTAGAGTGATATAGAAGGGGAAATAAAATTATCATTATCATCATTTGATTGTTAAATTTTTTTTAGTATTATTTTCTCTTTAAACTTAAAAATCAACGATAGGGGATTTTATCATCTCTTCATTCAAAGCAAAATATATTCATATTTTTTTAATAAATATTAAATTTGCTCATTTTAGTTATCTTCTCAAATTATTTGAATTGCTTTTGATATAGAAAGACACACTTGAGACATTTTATTGCCAATTTTTATTCACCTTTATAAAGTTATGATTCATAAACAATAAGAGCTAATAATGTCAAGGATATATTTAATATTGTAACAATCTTTTCATGCATTCAATTTAATAGCAAAAATGTATGCAAATGACATTTAATTCCTAAGAGAAGTAAAATTTTATTACGAATTTAAGGGTATTACAATTTGAAATATAATTTACCAAATAAGTTCAGGGAAAAGTAAAAAAAAAATTTTGCAATTTTTTATAAGCTACTGATATGACACTTTCCAAGAAATAATTAGAAAAAATATTATTTGCCACTAAAAAAAATATAAAAACTTATAAAAGAAAAATCTACTTTGTCAAATTGTTGAAAAAGGTTATACATATTTTTTTAGGTAATAAAATAGAATAAAAAAATATAAGATACACATAGATATATACTTTGAAAATCAGTGTAGTGTGAAATTGGAAAAGGGAAACATTCACAAAAGTGTGTTTTAACAATAACTAAAAAAGGCTACTGAACGAACAAGCACAACAACACGACCAACCTGAATAATTTTGCCAAAACGCACCACTTGCCATGACATCCTGTAATCCAGGATAATTCCAATTGTTGCCCTGTTTGTTATCACCAGTCGTGTTATTAGATGCACCCATATTATTACTGTTACCATTATTACTGTTATTAGGCTGAATATCGCGACTTGATGGACGGGAACGCGATGAGGATGATTCGGTTGACTTTGGTTCATTATTATTATGTTCAGATTTATTGTTTTCTACGAGTGAATCCTTCTGTTTTCCGGAAGACGAAGATGAACGTGTCTCACGATCTGTCCCACTCATTGGAACGTTACGTTCACGACTCTCGTTGTTTGAATTTTCTAAAAATAACAAATATTATTTATTACAAACTACAACATATAGTGGTATAAAACAATTAATATCAATAAGTCAAATTTTTTTCAAAACTGTTATAGCTACACACCTTAAAAATTTTAAGATTTTAAATGAAGTTCTTGCAAGTAATCAATTCTAATATAAAAATTTAAGACAAGAACAAATTATTTTCACCATTTTTCCTTTTACCAAGATTTTTTTTTAATTAATATAATTTTTTTGTATTAAAGTATCGGATAATATAGAAATTCAACTTATATTGTTCACTAATTAATTAAATAAAACTGGATATCTTAAAAAAATAATCTATTTTCCTTTTTACCACTTCTCTTTTAATAGATCTAGGTGAAAAACGTGCATAAAGTACTGTACTCTTTTTATATTAATCATCTAATTTAGGGTTAATAATTAAGTATTCACCAATCATTAAAAAAAATATACCTGCAATAATTCTTAAAATTTCGGACGATGCTCCAGAAGCTTTGAGAGCTTCTTCCAACTGGTTACGCTTTTTTATTTCATACTCTAGTTGTTCTTTAAGACGGCAAGCGTTTCTTTTTTCCCTTTTGCAACGTTTTTGATAGAGTCCTGAAATATAATTAAGCATTCGATTATTAGAATGATGGTTGTAAGCTTGCACAAGAAACTTGCATTGAAATAAGCTTTTATTGTACAATTTTCCTTTGCGTTGCATGAATAATCTTGCTATTTAGGTTATTTTTTATGAATTCAATTACATTTTTTATAAATAATTTAAATTTTCTGAATATTTCCAAATTTAAAAATATTATTAGGAAATCTTCACTCAAAAAATGTCACTCCTTTTCTTATTTAATGAATTTACAAAGCAGTTTTTTTTTCAAGTAATACAACACAGTTATTTTGTTGTAAATTTCGATTAGCACAAATGATTAGCACTATGTTCAAGATATTACCACATTTATGATTAACAAAAGCTTACGCATATGCCATGGAAAACAAGGAAAATGATGCTAAAAATTGATTATAAAGTAGAAAAATTATTTCAAATAAAAAAAATCTTATCTCTTTCAAGGAAACATCCATTTTTAAAAAATAAATAATTGAAAAAAGGTTTTTTCTGCAAATGAGTGCAAAAAATAATTAAAATAAAATGCAAATTGAATTTTCTTTCTTTTATGATTCAAATACATCAATTATTACACAAAGATCTGGGAGAAGCAAAACGATGAAATGTGAAATAAAATTTTAAAGGCTCCACCCATTTTTCTTGCCAATTTTCTTATAAAAATGAGCAAATTTAGCAATCTGTTCACACAAAATTTATTAGTTCACTTCTTTAAACCAAAATAACAAAACAAGTAGTTTGTTGGAGGATTCACTGTAGCATTGATTAATTTTACTTTAAAATAAGTTATTTTAGCTTTTGTCAATGATTTTCAATTATGATTTCTTATTAATATATTAAATGAAATTAAATCAATATAAGAACAAAAAATATATATTATAATGAGTTTAGCTCATAACTGCGCAAGCGTTTATTGGTCACAGCATAAACTATAAAATGAGTTACGAATAGGCTTTTTATGCAATTTTTCTTTAGAATAAAAAAAAAAATCTTGTTCGACTGTATGATGTTGAATTCGGGTTTTTTTTACAAAGCATTTAATTTAAAAAAAAAAACTAAGTGTTAAAATAAAATCCACTTTATTAAGACAAAGTGCAATAAAAAGAAGAAAAAAAAGTTACGCTTAAATTACACTTTGATCCTAAAAATAATGAAATCAGTGCGAATCAGGTTTTCCACTGCAGCCTTTGAAACATGATTAAAAGTATTTTTGTTTTGTAATATTTATATTTTCAAATTTATTTGCTTCTGAAAATATTGCTGCAGGAAAAAAAATGTTCAATAATGAAATACAATTTAAAACGTATTCAACTCATGTCTCGATTCAAGGATGTTCTTCATCAATTTCATTTCATTTTAATCAAGCTACATATTTTGCATCAATAAGTTTTTTTAAGAAGATATGAATAAAATGAAGGAAAGGAAACTTATAATAATTTATTGAATGTCCGAGTGAATTTCGAAAATTACGCCTCTAAGTCATTTTATTATTAAAGTCAATCGTTTCCTTAGAATTTTGAATTAAATTGAAAACAATTATTTTGATTTACAAAAGATGTCAGTGATGTGCTCTTATTATGCATTAACTTTTGTTAAAAGTTATAATTTCATTTATAACTAATTTCTTATAATATAAATGATTGATTTGTTTAATTAAAAGAGATTTGACTTGAGAATATTAACGTGAAATTATGTATAAACCAATAAACCAGGTTGATTTTAATCAATAAATACTTGTTTCAGATATGACTTACTGTTACAACTTGAATAAAACAAAATAGCTATATGGATTAAATTTGCTTTAAGGCATCAATTCCAAGTATATTATGGTGGTTTCTAGCTTCATTTGGATTTTTTCTTTTTTAATATTAATATTGATGAGCAATTTTTTCTATTAAGCTTATTTATGGTAAAACAAAATGCATATGTGACAAAACATAACTAGGTTAAATAATGTCATGACATTTTAATACAATTCAAGAGTCTTACAATGCCTATGAAAATATTCTGTAAACACTGAAAATATGACAACAATAAAAAATATTACATTTCTACGTTATTCGATTTACATTTTTTTTTTGCATCACAATTTTTCAACTTTAAAAAGTCTTTTTCATATGATACTCAAAGTTGTCAACAATGCATAAATCTGTTATAATTTACAGCTACCACTTATATTTTTCAAATACATAAAACTGTTTTAATACTCACTGCAGTCTCTGAAGATAATGTTATAATTTATTGATTTTCTTTTTTTAGCAAAAAAATTACAAATTTGACTAAATTTTTCAGTAAAAATAAAATTTTTAACAAATCATCGCACATACATATAATCATGGTATTACAATCACGATATGGCTGTATCTTATTATCTTTGTTTTATTTAATTTTAAAAACTTATTTTTTTTTATTTTTAATATTAAAAAATTATTTTTATTGCTATTGATATTTGTTCGAAGGTTCATGGTATTAATCTCATAAAAATATAATTTCGATCCGAATTTGATTTGTTGCCTGTTATCATTATTTTTCTTACGTTTTGTTTCCATTATTATATTTTGTAATTTGATTATAGGTTTAAATTTACAATACGAAGAGTACGAGAAACAACACAGACAGTCATTTTTTGAAAAATTAAACCAATCAAATAATATTACGAGTATGTTATTGTATATGGGAATATAAAATACAAATAATTGTTTTGAATTGAAATTTATGAAAAAAATGAAAATTATGATTTGTGTATCACGATTTATCAGTAGAGACATTCATGACCTTTATTCAAAATTTTAAACATTTGAAAGAGATTTTTATTGAAAATACCTTATTGTTTAAACATAAATATGTGTTAGAAAACTAAAAATGAGTAAATAATAGACAAATTCAAGTTTCCTTCTTTAAATATGTTTTCTTGTTACTCTTTAAAACTTCCATGTCCCGCTTAGCGAGAGAAATGAAAATTGATAAAAAAAAAAGTATTTTTTAAAATTTTACAAAAGTTCATTTTAAAAGTTTTATTTATATAATTTTGTTTATTTTAATAAAAAATTAGGTTTTCATTATAAATCATCAAATTTACAATCATACAAACTTATATTTATTACGTATGTTAAGAGGCGTGTACACTCAGAAACTTGTTATCGCACTTTTGTTTTAAAATTTTTTAAAAATATAATTTTTTTTTTATCAATTTTCATGTATAGTTTTTTTTTATGAACTGCACAAATAAGTTTAAGAACATAAGCGTAAGTTTAAGTACAAAATATGGTTTGAATATAAGCGAAAAGCAATTATAGGGTGAAAAAAATAAACATTTTTGTATGTAAACAGAAAACATTGAATCAAAATATGGTGGTCAAAACAGACAACTGATTGATCGCCTAATTTTACTTTAAAACTAACATATTACTGTAAAATTTGAAGAATAAAAATATATTTACAATTCTGATTCTCTATCATTGAAAGACTTAGATAACAGGTTTATAAAGTTTTTTGTCAATCGTTTGATGGCGTTGATTTCCGTGTTATATCACAGGATATAAAAGAGGTCTCTAATCAATCATATATTTGAATCTAAATATAAACAGCTTCGTAAATTTTAAAATAAATCCAACAAATTTTATAGTATTGATTGATTGTTAAAAACTAGAACCCTTCGACGTTCTAGCACGTTTCTTTACATTTTGTGATATTTTTTAAAACCATAAAATCACCTCATAAATCTCTGATTAAATGTTCTTTTTATCTTAAATTGCCTCGGCTTTACAATAATTTTCACTAACTTGTGCAGTTAAAAAAAAAATAATAATATTTTACAGATTCTTGTGATACTTTTAGTATTATTCTATTAGCTCACTTATCGATTGTGGCAATAATTGAAAGCTATAATATGGAATGCACATAGATATCAAATATCAATTTACCAGATTTATAAAAAAATGAAATAATAATAAATAGGCACGAAAAATATGTGTACTGTAAACATATTTTTTCTAGTCTAATTCACAATCGTTCATGAATATAATGTAAAGCAATAAAATTCATGTAGTGTATTCAAAAGATAAGAGCAGAATATTTCCCTCTTTCATTTCAAAAATACAATAGATTTGGATAGATGTGGATTTGAGATAAAAGGGAGATGACTTTTTTCTGTTACATTTTTTTGTGAGTTTTTTAAAATCGCATTTTTTAATAAGCAATAAATTATAAAAAAATTTAGAGTGTGTATGAAAAGTATTGATTCTTTTATTGTTTATTTTATACATTCATGTATATTCATTTATGTACTTTAGAGAGGGACGTTTCGCCCTAAACTTGAATGATCGAATTTTGCATAATAGAAGATGGTATATTGTTTTCTTGATATTCTTTGAAATCTGGTTTTAATATTTTATTTACTATCTTTGTTAGAATGATCCACAAAAATTTTTCAACCATATAAATCCCTTAAATAACATGATTCAATATCAATGATGATGATATTTTTATTACTTTTCTTCCTTAAAAATAAAAAAATGACAATAGAATCACATGCTCCCTCATTTTGATATCACTTTCATCAAAAAAAAAAAAAAGTGTTTTTGACCAAAAAAAACTCTAATACGTCCCACGAGACATAATTTTACGCAATATCTCAATTCTGTTACTCGTTTTATATTTTAATACTAAAGATATACGCACCCCATATTATCACCGTCATCATATTTTTTTTTTTGATCGAATTCAATTTGATGTGAGTATTCAAAAGAAAAATATACAAAAAATGATGATGCATGATTGAATGTTTATGTCTTATCACGGTAAATATAATATTATTGAAAACTTCGTCACAGTTTATCCATTTAACGAATAAAAGAAGAGAATATTCATTTTTTTGTTATTGTTATAACAATAATAAAATAGAAAAAAGTAAAATACATAGTTTGACATATGCATACAATTCAAAATAGAAGGTAATGAAAATGTATGTGTCACCTATCTAATGTCTACCATAAAAGATATGAGTGCGGCATAGAAACTGGTAGATTCAAACAACGAAATCATTGAAAAAGGCAAAAGTCATCATTTCATAATGGTAATATATGCCATGATATTGATGATGATGGAAATGAATCGAAATCATAGTTCACATATAAGAATGATATGACACCCCTTTTTCATTTTTTTGTGGTACTCGATTTTTTTTTGTTATTGTTATTTGATATTCATACCTTTTTTTTATCCTTTTAACGGATTAAGTTTTAAGAAGCTAAATTAAATTTTATTTTTCCATGGCGAAATTAATCGAA
>LN484044.1:7417-19201 GCA_900002565.1 Culicoides sonorensis
ATGGAAAAATTTTGGGAAAAATCGCAAAAAAAAAAACAAATGAAAAAATAAATAAATTTAATAAAAAATTTATTATTTGAGAAAAAGCAAAATATTATTTATTTTTTCATTTGTTTTTGCGATTTTTCCCAAAATTTTTTCATCAAGCGAATTTTTTTTTTCTTCTAGAAGTTTTAGATGTTATGAAGCTGTTTGAAATGAGTATCTCCTCTTTTTTGTTTCTTTAAAAATAAAAAAGTTATGAGTAAAAACGTAAAAATGAGCCTCCTAGCTCTAAAAGGCTTAAATAGGGTATAACAGCCAAACTCCGAAATACGTGTCGGCTTATTTTTAGTGTATTTTCTAATTTTTATAGTTTGAACTTTGTTCTAGCAAGTGATGCATTTTGTATATCTGTGTTATTTTTTTTTCTTAAATTAAAACGTAAAATAAGAAAAATTATTGCCAGATTCAACTAGACAGACATTAATATTTTATTCGTTTAAACTCAAACTTTTTGTTAAATTCTGTATGTAAAATTGCAACGAACTTTACGGAAGCCGATTAGAAAAGCATATTATTCAAAAAGATTTTCTTCAATTCAATTCAATTTCATTAATTTGAATTTATGGATTAAATTAAATAAACAATATTCGCGATTTTGTAAAGTTCCATCGTGTTCCATGATTTTGGAAAATTTATCCATTTTTGGATAAAATGTGAAGAATTTGGTATTTTAAAAAAGTCTTTATTAAAACACGGTTAATTAATAACTGAACTTTACAATAATTAATTCCTTATTTATATTATAAAATTATGCTGATTCGGAATTTATACTTTTGGTGAGAAACAGGTGTTGGTTTGTTGACCCTACTTTACTTGTCACTACCTGTTGACTGCTGATTCTGTTGTTTGCGTTGTGATGTGAGAATGTGATTATGCTCCCAATTGTAACTTTGATCGCCAGTAATCCTAGAAAGATACTATGACTGTTTTGGAATAAGCGAATCTTACTTAATTGCTTGATGTTGTCGTGGTGTTGTCGTTTTTTACCAGGCAGGTGCTGTTCGTTCCTTTCATTACGGCGGAGAAACAGTTGTCGCGGAATTCTGTTATGTCTTCCATTCGTTGTATACGATTTATCTTAGTTGGAGTGAAAAATCGAGATTCCACTTTGATGAGGGTTGATGGAATCCCTGTTTGTTTTTTGACTGGTAGTGTAAAAACTTTTAAGATTTTGGCTTATTCCTTTGGTAGCTGTGGGACCTTTTTTATGTAGATGAGTTGTCCTTTTAGTGCTGCCATTAACGGTGTTACGAAGTCTAAGTCTTCTTTTACGGTATCAGTTGGTATGTTTGTTGAGCATGTCTTTTATGAGAAGTAGTTTCGAGATTGACAGTAGCTTATTGTTCGTTTGTCCAAGTTTTGTGTATAGGATGGCGTCTATGATGTCCTCTATTACTTGACGTTATTTATTTTTAGAAGGAGTTGTATAGCTAATTCCCTGTTTTCTAGTCTCTCATATTGATTTACTGCTTTGGCCAGGTCAGAAATTCTATTGTTTAATTGTGTGTTTATTTTATACTGTTGATTCTTTTGCAAGATGAGGTTGTTCATAGTAGAGTTGATAATACGTAGGTCGTCTGTATCTGGCGTACCTCCTATCCATTTGAATACTCGGCTGATTTCGTCCCAACGTTTGTATCGTATTGAAGGTTTAATTTACAGAAGGTTGTCTCGCAGTTCGTGTGATTTTCTTGTAAGTAGGCTCTCCATAGATGTATTTTCCATTTTAAAAGTAAGCTGGCTTAGATAATTAACTGTTTCTTCTATTTCGTCTATGTTGATGGTGTGGATTAGCTTGATTGTTCCTGTTTGGATTCTACATTCTCCTTTTTCTATGATGAGTAACGGGTTGATTTCTTCTCTGTCTCTCATACCATTGCTAGATGATTTCATTCGGCGTATATGTTGTGGTGGAGTGTATTGTTTTGTTATAGAATTGTACGACTGCTTGGACGATGTTTATGGTGTTGTCATCACTGAATTTATCTTTGTTTGTATTGTAGATTTCGATGATAGTACTGTGAGTCCATTCTATTTGGCCGTTGGATTCAGATGATAATGCAAACTCGATTGTTACGCAAGATTCCCCAGAAAATTTCTGAGTTGAGCCAACGTGAAGGTTGTCTCGTGGTCTGTTACAAGCGTTCTCGCTCATATGTGTAGATTTAGCTTGCCAATGCTGCTTGGACGTCTGTTAAGTTCTTCATTCTGACTGGGATTAGTTGGAGGTGGTTTGAGAAGGAATCTATTAAGGATAGGAAGTTTTCCTTATCATAAATATGTCCATATGTACTCCCTCGAGAGGCTTGTGTGTGATTGGTCGGGTTGATATTTTGATGTTATACGCCTTCCTCTCAAATTTATGTTTGTAACCAGTGATTCTATCTAGGGGGTTTCCAGAAACCCCTTGTTAAATATTATGACTTTGGAAAGAATTAAGTTTTGATACCATTCTCCAAAGATTTTTTTATCAATCGGATAACGATAATAATGTATCACGATCATTTATTTTTGAATAACTTAATTCAATTTTTATTTAATTTTCATTTAATTCATCTTATTACTATTTTTTTTTTTATTGTTTTATTTATTTACTTTGCAATTTAAAAAAGTTTGAGCCTTTCGAATATGTTTAAGGCTTGTTTCATAAGAAGCATCGTTCAGCTGACTCACAAATTCTAAATGTAACAATACATTAGATAGTGAACGTGCTATGGAAATTCATTTAAATTTAATTAAAATAGTTTTCAGTTTTGCCTAAGCTACGTTTTTTTATAGGCTCTTGATGGTGCTCTTGGCCTTTACTTCATAAATTTTGTAATATAAAAATATAACTAATGCTCGCTCATAAAATATCAATGAAAATTTTAAATAAAGGATTTTTTATCGAAATTCCGACGAAAACTAGCTGAACAACTTCCTTTGCGGAATATGGGAGAAATATTGGACATGATTTCAACTTTATTATATTAAAAAGGACTTTTTGTGCTCTGTAGCTTAAGAAACTAAAAAGTTATCTTGTTATGTTATGATAGCTGGCTAGCCAAGAATTGAATGTAGATTTCCACTGTTATCTTGCAATTCGACCAACAGTGTAGATTTTTGGGGCTTTGTTATTTAAAGATTTATTGCTCGAAAATGTCTTCAAAATTAAAAGTCATAATTCGGTGGGATTTACGGAATTTAAGATAGGAAATCTAAATTTTTTTTCCGGAAACCCCTTGTTAAAAAATTTAGATAGAATCACTGTTTGTAACATGTTTTACAGCCGTTTATATAATTTGATACCCTTTTAGTCATATTGGCGAAAAAGTAAGATCTTTTCAGTTGACTTTCAACTTCTTAAATTAACAGGCTCTGCGGTTCCGTGCTTGTTACATCTTCCACCATATTTGGTGTGAAAACGAAATGTCCTTTGTTAAAATGGTTTTTGATGGTTGCTTGAATTAGTTGGATCAAGTTTTCAGGGGCTTTTATAGCAGTTTGTCTCCCATTATGATGCTCTCGAAGGATTTCCGTAACGTTGTCCATGGTGAAGTTCTATCTTACGACAGTTATTCTTTGAAATCGCGGGAACGGCGTCTCTTTGATGGTAGTTTCGAAATGGGCTCTGTTAAGTATCAACTGATTTTTGTACGAATGGATTGGTTTTTTGGTGAAATGAACAAGATGATCGTCGAATATATCTGCTGGGTGGATGGTGTCCAATGTCAGCGTATGATGGTATATTTTTGGTAGAAAATATTTCTGGTACTATAAAATTTGGCCGTTGAGTTTGAAATAAGAGCTACCGGAAAATACAAGTTCTAATATAGTTAACTCATTTATTTTGGTCTTTTCCAGATTACAAGTTAAAAAAAAAAAAAAAAAAATTTCCAAACTTAATACAGCCCGAAATGTGCCATTTATTCAGAATCTTTCAAAAATTCATATCTCTTCTTTGTTTAAGAAAAACTGTGAATTCCAATATTTTTCTTTTTTTTCTATTTTTCAGAACAAAAACTATATTGGAGTATAAATTATTTTTTTATTATCTGTTGAACGGTGTAATTAATAAAAATCTTAATGAAACTCTAATGATATTTTTTTCTTCTTAATTTCTTTAGTTTTTTAACTTCAAAATTACAAATTTTCGAAAAGTGATAAAGTATACTAAGAAGTGATAACACGGAGAGACTAATATACTTTTGAAATAATTGTAGCTTCGAAATGCTCTAGTTTTTTTGAAATATATTTGAAAATAATTAGTTGAAAATATAACACGAATAATGTTTTCTACAGTAAATACTTGAAAAAAAAACTTAAAATAAAACCGAATATATTGCACGAAGCATAAAAAAAAGATGTAAAACGAAATAATAAAGCTTTGTTAAAATTTTTAAGTAGAAATAACTTGATGCTTTCCCAATAAGATTGTTTGTTATATAACATATAAATAAGATAACGTTTTAAATTGCAGTTTGCTTATAGTTCGGGGTGCTATTTGCAAACTACAATCATTTTGTAGTTGTAATAATTTTTAATATTAATTAATTAAGTTTTTTTAAATCATGATATCGTACAAAAAATGGTTACATTAAATAAATTAATTTTTGAAATATTTTTTTTAATTAACTTTTATTTAAGGTCCCAAAAGTATCTTTCCATTTTGAATCAAAACCTCAGTTCAAAATTTTAACAGATTCTCTTTTCATCTGAATTTTCTGACACGGTTTAATTGAGTGTACTTGACTATTAAGAGTGTTCATAGAAAACAAAAGTCGGAATGTCGAAAACCGGTAAGTATTCAAAAGATAATTGATAATTGAATTCTGAACAACTTTTCCAAAAGAAATATTTCGATCCGAGGTCATTTCAGGTCCCATCGAGGCCCGAAAGTTTCGATGTTTTTGCCTGTTTTATCCCTTTTTCTTCGGGTGTTGTTATGTTTTTTCTATTGTATGTGGACTACAAATGTGATAAATCGCGGACAGACGATTTTGTCGAAATTCAGTTTTTTGCAGAAATGGCTTCTATTGTGTTTAAATTAAAAAAATAAAAAATTATCACAATGTGCCAGATCGCATTTAGAGATATTTTTTGAAATAAATGTGATAAATGACACTTGCAAAGCAATTTTTAAAAAGTTATTTTTTTTTTTTTATTTTTTATATCGGTAATTAACAAAAAAAAGGGAATTTTTTTTTGATTTTTTATTTGCATTGTCAAAAGCAAAAAAAAAATAACTTTTGATTTTACTGCAGCAAAAGTTAAAAAAAATAAAATTTTTAACTTTGACTGCAGTAAAAGCTAAAAAAAGTAAAATTTTTTTGACTTTTTTTGTCACTTTTTGACCATTTTCCATTTCCGATTTTTATGGGCCCAAAAAATATTACGTGTCCATTCACCTAATTTTTCCGATAATTTTTTTTGACAGTGCAAATAAAAAATCGAAAAAAACTTCACTGTGCTACTTGTAAGGTTGTGATATAACTGCAAAATAATAATAAATGTGGAAATTAAAGTACACTCTTGATCGTCATTTACGAACAAAACTGAGGACAAAATGTTCGTTATGTAGTAGTCGATTACTATCGATTACGAACTGTCAAACTGATGTAAACAAAAAAAATTTTCCATCAATAAATAATGATGAATAAAATTTATTTTTTCGTTATTCCTAACTGAGATTTTCTTAAATTTATTTTTTTCCTTCTTTTAAGTTAAATTTAATGGTTTTTTTAAGTTTAAAAATCTTTTTGAACATTGTTCGTAATCGAATGTGAGAAAAATTCGTAAATTCAGGGTTCGTAATAGATGAGGTTCGTAATGTATGATGTTCGTAAACGACGATCAAGAGTGTATTAACCAATTTGTTTGTTATGCTAGTGAGGCGCAAGATTTTCATAATATTAAAACTCTCAATGAATTCTAAAAATCACATCAAGTTCCGATGTTAAATTTACTTCTTAATCCAATAAAAAAAAGTAAGGAATTAGCTGCCGCAGCAAATCCATAGTTTTGAGTGCGTGTTCATTTTCATATATTTTATTTCATAAATATTTCATATTTTGTATTTTATTGAAAATGTCTTTTTAACGGTTTTTTTTATATTTCAAATCAATTTTTATTTTGACAGCTCGAATAATCTGAATCTGAATCGTGATGAAATAATGTACCGTGTATTTATACGAGTTTTTATACATACTCACGTATACTGCACAGACAATTTTAAATTATTACATTTTTAAAACAATTCAATTGATGTAAATGAAAACTGTTACTAAAAATAAAAACATTTAAAGGTGTTCTACAATTTGTAAGTAAATATTCCGTTTTTAATAAAAAAAATAAATCGGGTGGGACACATTGTTCTATAGCAAAGTAGAAGTAAAACCCTTAGTTTTGATGTTTCACTCAAAACAAAATCTGGGGGTTGCCATACAAAAATACTTGCGACTGGCCAATTTTTCGATCTTTTCCACGTTTTCATTAGCAGAATATGGCAAAACAGTTTAAATTTAAATTTAACTATGAATTCAATAAACAGTTTTTTGTAAATTCATGTCTATTTCTAGATAAAATTTCAATAAGGGAAAACGGAATTGTAAACTTCGTAAAACGATTTACAGATGCTACTATCAGCTATAAACTAAAAAATGCTCTCCTGTAAAATTTTGAAAATCAAAATACGCTTTTTGTTTATTCCTTCTACTATATTATTTATGTTAACAACTATTTTTGTTTTTAAAAATTTAATTTTGCTTCCTGGAATAATTTGTTTTTAATAATATATGTACGTTTAAACAGTTTACGCCCGTTTCGTATTGGTGTATTGGAATTTTTATGGAAAAATGTATGTGTTTTACTATTTAAAGGGAATTAAACCTAAGAACTGTCAAAAATTATAATTTCTTATAATTTTGCTTCTACTAATGTTAAGGTAATAAAAATGCAAAATAATATTGAAAGTAGCACAAGAAAAGTAAAAAGTCATACAATTCATCCATTTTCTATTAGAAAACAGTAAATAACAGCGATTTATCGAAATTTATTAGGTTATTATTATTTAAGCTGTTGTTGTTTTGTTTTCGAAGCTTTATTAGCTTAATAAAATATTATACAGTAATATTTCCGGAATTCGACATGCACTCATTTCGCATTATTTCCGAATTCGACATTTAAATTGATTGACCGTTAAGAAATAAGTTTTGAAAAAATATGAATGAAAAGAAAAGTGAATTATTAACTTCGTTTATTTTTTCATTTAAAAATTCTTCAAATTTATTTTTTAGTATAGAGGAAATAGATATTTAATGTTTTTTTGTTAAAAAACTTGTTAAAAAAGTTAATCGAATGCTTCACAATTTTTTTTTTGTTCTTTCACGGAGCTCTGGAGGTGTTTTGTTTTTATTCTCATATTTTATCCTGTTGTATGAATTTATTAAAATAAAAGAATGCGAAATTTATATTCCAAAACGAATACCTTTAGCCGGTTCATAATTTGAATCTCCCAAACCTGAATCTTTTTTGAATATATCTTCTACAATATAGTACGTTTTTTAATAAAAAAAATTTGTTCTTAAACTCAGATAATCGCTCTTTTCCTCTTTTTACTGAAATAATTGAATATTTTCAGTCAAAATAATAATAAATTTTAATATTAAAACACACCATTTTCTTCGACATGAAAATCATCAATATCGTTTAATATATCATTGTTTTTCCTTTTATTTTCAATATATTATCACATTTCCGTTCTTAATTCACTTTTAAACTTCATTTTTATTGTGTTTCTGGTTTTAAAATAGCATGTTTTACATCTATTTTTACTTGAAATATTTTTGTTTACATTTTGTATTAATGTCGAATTTGAGGAATATGATTTCCCATTTCGCAGGGATATTTAAAATTTTAATGTCGAATTTCGGAAATATTACTGTAGTTTTTTTTTTCAAACAAATTGTTATAGAAAGTCGATAAAAAAATTAAAAAAAACACTTTATGAAACTCTTCATAAACTTCTTCCCTATTTTTAGTGTATTTTTATTAACCTTCTGTTTACATCATGTGTGAAATTACGTTATGTACATTAATGAGTCCTAGGGACCCACTAAAAAGACAGCTATTGTTTTCAAAGCTTTTCTTATTTTTTTCCCCAAAACATGGATCATTTCATTTACATTGAATGAGTACATTGTAATGAAATAGTTTTTGGAATTAAAATTGACACGGAACATAGTGAAATTTTGAAATAAGTTTGGAGAGTTTGATTTGGGGTGAATTTTGGGGTTAGTACTGATAGATCTCTAAAAAACCTTTGAATCAAATCTTTTCGCTTAAAACGACTTGAATCCTAAAAATAGACGTATTAAGGCTCAATTAAATGATATTGGTTGATAAAATTCAATTGCTATAAATTTTTTGACAAATTGCCATTTTAAATTGAGATATTACAAGGAATAATCATAAGAATAAGACCTATTATTGAACTTAATGGTCAAGTTTCTTGAGAATATTACAATTATTTGTAAAAAAGTTATTACCATGTTGATAAAACAGAGAAAAAGTAGAGAAAGATTCTATTTTTTGTATAAAGTACAGTCGATCGCTTTTACTATGACATGCGAAGGGACAGTCATTATGGCCGGTTGTCATAATAGAAAATGTCCTTGTATGAGAGATAGAATGTCATTATAAATGAAAAATTTAAATTAATAAATAACATTTATTCTTCCTTTTAAATTTCATTACATCTTTTCATATTTTTTTTAAATTTTGTTACATTAAATTTTTAAAGTTATTATTTTAATCTCCTTCAATTTTGTTACGTTAAATCACATTTTTGTTTATTATTTAAGTGTTCAATTTAAAGATTAAAATTAAGAATGGATGCAATAGAAGCCAAATATTCAAATGGAATATCGTCTAAGCAAAGCAAGCCCTCACGAATTGTATCACAGGCCTTTAGCACATCAGTTTTAGAGGGAATAAATTTATTTATTGAATTGATTGCGAAAAAGATGCGATCATAATTTTTGTTTACTTCAGAATGTTATAATAAAAAATGATGGTATCAGTGATGTAAATATCGGATACTTTGATGTATATCGGTACATGGGTACTTTTTTGTTTAAAAACATCATTATTACCTGTTAAATTAAAAATTATTAGAAGCTTAACGAGGCTTTGATTTTAAATGATGACTGCTTAAAAATACTTGGTTGTGTTTTTGCAGTTTTTGAGTACTTATTTCGAAATTAAATATACGGGTACTCCAGCACCGGTTACGAATTTTTCATCACTAACGATATTGAGAGGTCATAATAGGCGGTCGTCATAATAAACAAATGTCCTAATAAATGAAAAATTTTATTAGGAAAAAGCAGTGACTGCCAAATAATGTCATAATGAACGAAGCGATCGACTGTACATCAAAAAACCATTTTTTTCTTTATATTTAAGGTACTGACGTTGATGGTTTGCAGTTCTTGTAAAATATAGTCAAAAAATTGTTTTAATTGAGATTTCTATGAATTATACATATAAAATGATTAAAATCAATTAAATTTTGCAAGATTTTTGTTGATTTTTGTTAACATATTTAAAAATTTAAAAAATTTTCAATGAAATAAAAATTTACATTAAGTACTCTTATGAGTCCCAGGGACCCAACATGCCCAAAAAAAAGATCTTATTGTATAATAAACATGAGAATATTAACGTAATGAACTTCCTTTGATATCCCTTAGTTAAAATAGTAAAAGATATGTTTGATTTAACACAAGGATAACAATAAAAAACAGGGATGAAGCTTGAGATGGGTCCCAGGGACACAACATGTAAACAGAAGGTTAATATTGTTATTATTAAAATTCTAAATAAGTTAAATTGATTAATTCATAAAACATTAATTAATTTTAACTTAAGAGCAGAAATAGGAATTAAAAGTTGAATATTGGAGTTGAATAGAAACAAAACCATTATTGGACCATTTGATATTCTTAAAAAACTTGGTTTCCAATTAATACTCAAAATTCAACTTTTAACAAAATTGGGTTTAATCTCAAAAACTTTGATTTGCTTTCACTTCTTGTTAAATTTTTAGTTAGCCATCTACCTTTTATAAAAGTTTATTTTAGAAGTAAGTAACTTCCTAAATAATGGCCAGAACTTTATTTTCATTTAATTTTTTTATTTTTTACTTTTTAGTTTTATTCAATGTTATTTTTTTTACAACAATTCTGGTTTTTAAGTCGATTCTGTTAACTCTTAAGTAAGAAGCTTATTTTACAATCATATATAAGAAACAGTCGTAAATTTTACGACAATTAATTAAAATTAAATTATTTATTAATTTAATAAATATAAATTATTTTTATTGAATAAGTCTATTAAAAGGAACGTTTAAGAGTAAGAATATCACATTAAAACAATACTTAAATCGTTCTTGAGGACAATACAAGCATAATTGTTCTCTATGTTCGTAACAAAATGGCTGCTTGCAGTAATTAATCGTCATTCGTCGACGTTCTAATGTACACAACTTGCAAGTGGTATGTTTCGTTTCTTAAGGTCGTGGTTCATCCTCAGGTTCATCACATTTGAGTATAATTGGAATGTCTCTCTTTTTACAGCGTCTCAAATTTACGGTCTTAAACTTATCAAAAAAATTTAAAACGTGATCGTGAACGATATACACGAGCGCATTTCTATGTAAAGAATTCGCAAATTGGGTAAGTCCGCCACTTTGGGTCAATCGGCCATTTTGAGTCAATCTACCATTTTGAAAAAAATCCGCCATTTTGAATCTTCGAAAAATCCGCCATTTTGAATTTTTGAAAACTGCGCACATTTTGAATTTTTGAGAATTGCGCACTTTTTAGGAACTGCGCACATTTTGAATTTTTGAGAATTGCGCACTTTTTAGGAACTGCGCACTTTTTGAGAACTGCGCACTTTTTGGAAACTGCGCACTTTTTGGAAACTGCGCAATTTTTGAGAACTGCGCACTTTTGGAGAACTGCGCACTTTTTGAGAACTGCGCATTTTTTGGAAACTGCGCACTTTTTGGAAACTGCGCACTTTTTGAGAACTGTGCACTTTTTGAGAACTGCGCACTTTTTGAGAACTGCGAACTTTTTTAATGATTGGCGACATTTTTTTAATTATTGGCGACATTTTTTAATTATTGGCGACATTTTTTAATGATTGGCGACATTTTTTCAATGATTGGCGACATTTTTCTGATGATTGGCGACATTTTTGCAATGATTGGAGACAATTTTGCAATGATTGGCGACATTTTTCCAATGATTGGCGACAATTTTTCAATGATTGGCGACAATTTTTCAATGATTGGCGACAATTTTTCAATGATTGGCGACAATTTTTCAATGATTGGCGACATTTTTTTCAATGATTGGCGACATTTTTTTCAATGATTGGCGACATCTTTTCAATGATTAGCGACATAGGCGGCCATTTTGAAATTGACACAGACGGACACCATCACCGCGCACAATACCTGCATTTCAAGAAATGCGCTAAAAACATTGTTAATAGCGAGTTTATCAGCTTAATCGGATAAAAAATCTGAAATTTTCACTAGTTTTTGATGTGTTGGTTTAGGTTTTTGATATTTTTAGCAGTGGTCACTAAAATACGATATAAAAGTTATAAAAATTCGAAAAACGACTTTCATGTAGTTGATTGAATGGCTCACAATTGATCATGTGGGTCAAAATTATCCTATTTATG
>LN484043.1:0-19162 GCA_900002565.1 Culicoides sonorensis
ATACTTATAACAGTGACAATTTAATACCTTGATGATATAAAAATATATTTCACATTTCATGGTTAAATCATATATAAATGAAACATCTCGTGTCTATCACTCTCTTAATTTGAAATAATCTTGTGCGTTTATATGAAAACTTTATGTAATGATATACACATATACTATAAACCTTAAAATGTCTATACAGAATAGTAGTAAACGAGTAAATGCTGTTCAATGACCCTTGAATTGAGAGATTTTAACATCTTGATAACAATAAAAAAAAAAGAAAATATACAATATCTGTATTGAAAATACTATTATTACCAATAGAAACAAAAATAATATGTATAGCAATACTATAACAGTAAAAATCATTTCCGATATCATTTTAAGAATAATTGAATACTAATTAAATAAGATTTAGAAAAAAGTAAACGTTATTGTTCAACCTTCATCTTGTTCTCAGTTGAGAGCTTAGTTCAGTTTTTGAGGATTTAAAATTTAAAAGGCACGGATGGCAGTGTCTTCTAGAATTGAAGCACGAGTAAAATAAAAAAATGGGAAATTCTAACCACTGGGTGGTTTAGAAAAGTGCATTTCGATGGAACTCGTTTCATTGAATATAATTAAGTTTTAATTTTAATATTTATACCGCCATTTTAAAATTAGTCACCATATTGAAAAAAACCGTCATTTTGAAAATAACCGCCATTTTGACGGACTTACAGAGTGACGGCGGACAAACCGTCTGTAATAGAGTATTTTCTTACGAAATGTTCTAACAAATTACAGAAAAAAAAATAGATTTTTAAATTTATAGGGACTTAAAAGTCCTTGGATAGGGTGAAGATTAATTAGATAAAAAAAATATTAACAATGAACTATCTTATTTTTTCTGATTTTTTTTTCTTACACCTCTAAAAGGTTTTAGACTCTTATTTATTTTTGGCTATATTTATTTTTTTTATTGTATTTTATCTCTATTTGATACAGTATTACATTTTTTAAAATTTCATGTCGATGCAAAATAATGTTTTTAATTTAAATTTATAGATGCACAATCTCTAGTTGTTGCTTCAGACACTAACTCTAATAAATCAGTTGTTCCTTGTAAAGTTTGTGGCGATAAGGCTTCTGGATATCATTATGGTAATAAAGAATCTTACAAAACAAAAAAATGAAATATATGATAAAAATTATTATAAATTATTTAGGTGTAACTTCTTGTGAAGGTTGTAAAGGATTTTTCCGGCGAAGTATTCAAAAGCAAATAGAATATCGTTGTCTGCGTGATGGTAAATGTTTAGTTATTCGTTTGAATCGTAATCGTTGCCAATATTGTCGCTTTAAAAAATGTCTAGCAGTAGGAATGAGCAGAGATTGTAAGTTTAAGATTCTTTTTATATTTTTACAGTTCGAGTCTCAATAAACCTATAAAAATTAAAAAAAAAAACTTAAATACTTCAACTTACTAAACTACATTACATATATTCATTTAAAAAAGTTTTAATGTAAGAAAAAATAAATAAAATTGAAAAAAAAAATATTAGCTTATGAATGGAACAACCAGAGGTTATTCACCTTAAATTGAATATAATATCAAAGTGAAAATGTGTACAATATACTTATACAATGATGAACCATTTGAATGTGGTTTTTTTTTAAATTGAATATTTTGTCAAATATATGAAAAATATTTAGAGTTTGTGAAGAAATTACTTTAAAATTATCATATGACATTAAAAAATTTTCCTTTAATAATTATTAACTTCTAAATAAAATATTATAAAATCATAAGGATTATAACATAACGTTATTAAAAAAAATTGGATTTGTTGTATGAAATAATAACAGTGATAATATTGTCTTTTCAAATTTTCGTCTGTTCTTATATCCAATAATAAAAATAAAAATTAAGAACTAACATGCACTGTTTCATTACAGCTGTTCGTTATGGTAGAGTTCCAAAACGCACTCGTGAAGTAAGTAATAGTTCGAATACTATCAGTGCAACATCTTCTAGAATCAATAATATAAATAGCGCAAGTAATTCGTCAATATCAACTACAGTAACCGACCCAAATACAAAAACATTAGATGATCTTAGTTCAGTTGATTCAACTTATGCAAGCAGCCAGCCAAGTACTCCGCAAATGTGCTCAATAGCAACTTCTCCAGAAAACATGATGGTTCTTTCACCATCTACTACAAATACTGTCACTGAAAATGATCAAAATGATGTATTTACAGTTTATGATGTGATCTCGTGTGTTTCTCAAGCACATCATAGTTATTGCACTTATACAGATGAGCTCATTGAAAAACTAAGCACTCGATGTCCAATTAAAATGCCGGTTCATGAGAGTAACAAAAAAGATAAAAATGTGAGATATTACTTTTCACTTTGTTTTAATACTTTAATTTAATGATTAATCTGATTGATTAAAAGGTTGCAACTTCACTGACGGAGGTTATGGAAGAGCAAAAAATTTGGTTGTGGCAACAATATGCTCAACACATGACGCCAGATGTACAGAAAATTGTAGAATTTGCAAAACGTGTACCTGGTTTTTGTGATTTTACCCAAGATGATCAATTAATATTAATTAAACTAGGTTTTTTTGAACTTTGGTTAAGTTACATTGCAAAAACAACCACCGACTCATCATTAACGTTCGATGATGGAACTTTTTTAACACGAAAGCAAATGGAAATTATGTATGATGTACGTTTCTAATTTGTTTTACCTATGTTATTATTTGATTCGTAACTTTTTTTTTTCAAACAAGGTTGATTATATAAATGACTTGATAAATTTCACAAATGGCTTAAATTGTTGTTCTTTGAGTGATACCGAAATAGGTTTGTATACAGCTTTAGTACTATTGTCATCTGATCGTCCCGGAATAACGGATCAAAAATCAATCATACATGCTCGTGAACGCATTGCAGAAGCACTTCGTGTTCAACTGATTCGCTCTCGTTCAAATTCAACCACTGCACTTCAAATTCTACCTGCTTTAGATGCAAAAATCCAAGAATTAAAATCTCTTGGACATCGACACTCAAAACATTTGGATTGGTTACGTACAAATTGGACCTTAGCTCGATTGCCACCATTATTTGCCGAAATATTTGACATTCCTAAACCTGATGATGAACTTTTACAGCAATAAAATAATTTTTGCTTGAATTTTATAAAACATATGAATAAAAATTAATCCAGGCACAAAACTAAAACATCAGAAAATCATCTTACATAATAACACAATTTAAAGTATGCCAAATTTTATTACAGAAAAAAGGAAACGTTTTAAATTAGTAAACAAATTAAGACTTTATCAAAAAAAAAAATTGATGTTTAACTAATCAAAGAAGAAAATGCTTTTCTGATCATAGCATTTATTTTAAAAATAATAAAAATATATAAGTAGAATGCCATTTAATAAGTAGATAATATGAAAACTACTTTTATTTTAGTATACATGATATAAAATTAATTCAATTGTTTTTATTGAAAGACTCTCGTTATCTTATTTGAATAATAAATTAGTGATATTTTGATATTTATTATAAGATAGCTTAAAAAATTAAAAAAATATTTAGTAATTTCAGTTAATGAAGAAGAACAACCAATTCAAAGATACATAAACTTATAATAAAATATGAATTCTCAAAAAGTTTGTCCTTTTGAATTGATATTTTAATGAATTAACTATTTAAAAATAATAAAAGACAAAATACTATAGAAATATGTATAAAAGAAATATTCTTTAAAGTAAAATAATAAAAAAATATACAATAACTAAATTAAACAATTGACTATCATAATTAGAAATAATGAAAAATATATAATTATTACAAACAAATTTCGTTTTTATTTACAACTAATAAGTTAACAATATTGTCACAGTAAAATTTAAAAAAAAAAAAAAAATCGTAAGATAAGACTAATTATGACTGTTTATTGAAACTAATAATATTGCAAACATATCTTCAAAATAAAATCATGAATTTAGACAAAAAAAAAAAACAACTTCGATGTTTCTTTTAATTTCTATATTGATAAGTTTTTTTTTATACATTGAATTTAAACCGCAGACAATTAACCATCATATTATCAAACAAAATAATGTTGGATTTATGAAAAAAGATTAACGAAACAAATAATTTGTCAGAGTAAGTACATTGTATCTTAATCTTTACTTATTGATCTAGCTCACTTTAATCCCTTGGAAGTGGATGATACTGAGTTATTTGTGCAATAACTTCATTTGCCAGCTCTTGTGTAGCAGCTACAAGGCATCTTCTTGACATTAAATCAAGTGGACCACCAGAAGGATCGAGACTTACTCCTCCTGCTTCTCTTACAATTAATTCACCAGCCGCCATATCCCAGGCATGTAATCCAAATTCAATATAACAATCGGCTCCTCCTAAGGCGACCATACAGATATTTAAAGCAGCAGCACCAAGACATCTAATGCTATTTTTGAATGAAAAGTTAAAAAATAAAGATGTTAATTAAAAGTAATAAAATGAATTATACCCATGAGCTAGTCTTGTTAGTTTGTTAATATTCTCCATTACAACAACCATCTTACTCTCGTCTCTTGCTGTTCCAGTTTCGGTACAAATTAATGCATTTTCAAGTTTTGTTACAGATGACACATGAATTGGTCTATTATTATACGTCGCTCCTTTGCCTCGACGTGCAACAAACTTTTGGTTTAGCACTGGATTGTAAACAATTCCAATCTCAGCAACTTTATCCACTAATAAAGCAATTGAAACACAAGAATGTGGAAATCCATGAACAAAATTCAGTGTACCATCTACTGGCTAAGAAGCGTTTAAACTGTAATTTTGAATTAATTTAACTAAATCATTTCCAACTTACATCAATTATCCAAGTAGGGTCATTTGTCAGTTCAGCAACTTTTCCTTCACTGGTCTCTTCTTCACCGATAAATTTGTGAGAAGGAAATTTAGCAGTTATTCCGTTTATCAAATGTTTTTCAACTTGTTGATCCGTTTCAGTTACGAAATCAATGTTTGAAGTTTTTGTTATAACATTTTCTTTCGGAGCAAAGAATCGACTTGCAATAATCTATTAATCCAATTAGTTAATGTATTAATAAAATGTAAATTTATAATGAAAAAAAAACAATAACCTCTCCAACTTCATCCACTAATTGCATTACATGCGTAAAACAAATATCTAAATCTCTATCCATAATTTTTAATTATTTATTAAGTGTTAAATGTTATAAAAAGTATTTATAATATTTCACTTTTAATTTAAATAAAAATAAACTTTTGCTTTTAAAAGTAAATGTTAGACTGAGAGATTCATGCGCTTTTGATTGATAACAAATTTGTTATATTTTTAAAAAAAGTCTCTTGTTGATGAACACTCTCTCTAGTTTTAACAGCTGTTTTATTTTTTTTTTGTATATTTTTAATTTTAAACATATCTTTAGAAAATTTTAAAGTAATTAATTATAAAAGATAGTTCCACGTGTGTATAGTTTCAATGTAACTTAACCCTTTCTTTCCCAGTGTCCCACGGGTGGAACAATGATTTTAAATACGCTTTTAATGTATATATTTCGCTTTTTGAAAATTTTTTCTTGAATGAACCGAATCTTCGAAGGGTTTCTTTGATGTTTCTGTACTGGTTTTTAAAAAATTCTCATTGATATTTTAAAATGAATGTCAAAAGAATTATATCAATTTTTAACAGTAAAATTTCTGTACGTATTTCTATAGGAATTATACGTATTTTTATAAGCTTCTCTTGTAAATTTTTTGTTCTGCAAACTAAATTTTTTTGACTGATTAATTTTTTTTGAGTCAAAATCAACTAAAATAAACATCAAAATATTAAATTTAATCAAAAAATCAAAAGCTCGATCTGTTCCTGGGAAAGAGAGGGTTAAAATAACAAATGGGTTAAGTACCATTAACCGCCTCTTCTAGAAATATTGAGTTAAGAGCAAAGCTTTCTTCTAGGATTTATTCTTTGTGGTACAGTGATCACTTTTCTCTTCGAAGAAAATTTTGAGTTTCATACAAAAAATTTACAGGAAAGCCGGTTGAAAGTGTCGTATAATATCACAGAAATACGTACAGAAATATTGTACGAAGAAGAATAACTGGCCCGACATCACTTAAACATATCTAATTATATATTTTGAAAATTTAAAGAAAATATTTTGAGAACTTCTACGACAAATCCGGCTCCAAAGTTCCTGGTCGACCAGCGGCAGTTAATGGGTTAAATTAATTATACTTGTGAAAAACCAGAGAGAGAGAGAGAGTTTATTAAATTCTTCATTGAAACACCACTAGATGTCTGATAATTTTAAAAACCAGTTGTTCATTGAACCGTTATTTCTATTTTTTGTTGCTTTTACAAAGTTCTTAATAGGGTTTTTTTTCCTTAATTTTTTATAAATGCGCAGGCTCATAATAACAGCTGATAATGTATTGAATAATTTTATGAACCTTAGTTGATTGTTAGGTTGAAGGAACATGCAATACATTAATGTATGTGTAATGTGTAATTTTGTATAATAAAATCAGAGTTAGTTCAAATGTTTTAGTGGTGTTGCAAAGACGTATTTAGTCAAACATTAAATTATTTTTAACTTGTAATAATACAATATTAAAAAATTTGTACATATTATTTTCGTTGTTTAGTTTTAAAAGGCCTAAAACAGAAACTTGTATTTTGAGGGTGATTCTACAGTTACGTCAAAACATCTGTCCAGAGCATACAGCTAGTTTTCCATTTACACAAAATGAATATTTTTTGAATAATCAATATTGTTAAAGTTACTTAAAATTTTTAAAAGAATAATGAATTAACTTATATTATTCAATATTTTATTTTTAAAGGTAATCGACGAATTATTCTGTTGTTTTATCGTTATCATACTGTTAGTAAGTATTGTTAGCTAACATATATATATAAATAAATTAAACATAGTGTGCTGAAATCCATAAATTAAAATAAATCAAACACTCTAAACAAAAAATAAAAAAAGGCTAACGTAAGTGAATTCTTACACAGCACAACAAAAACTTGAGAAGAATTTTTAAAATCGAATAATCAATAAAAAAAATACAGTGATTGATATAAGTATAATTAAAAAGAACAAGAAGATATGCCGTCAGAACAAAGTGGAGTTTATTTGCCCGATACTAAAATAGCAAAAAATGCTTACGTCAGTAGTTTAGAACAGTATGCAAAATTATATAAGCAATCCATAGATAATCCAACCGAATATTGGAGTAGTATTGCAAAACAATTTTATTGGGAGACACCTGCTGACCCAGATAAATTTTTAAGTTTTAACTTTGATATCTCAAAAGGACCTATATCAATAAAATGGATGGAAGGTGCTTCTACAAATATTTCGTTTAATTTGTTAGATCGGAATGTTAAAAATGGCTTAGGAGATCAAATTGCTTTTTACTGGTAAGATAAATAATAAATATAAATTTTAGAATTTAAAATTATTCAGTTAACCTTGACCTGTTTTTGCCGCTACGCATTTTTTTTTTTGCACAAATGTTATAGCGTCACTTATACACTACCCTATCTTTCTATTCTTGACCTTCTCAACGTGAAATCAATTCATAATGATATATAATAAAAAAGACATTCCCTTTTGATTGATGTAAATAAAAGATAACCTGAAATAGTTTTTTCTGTTGTGCTAAATGAAAAATTAACTCATAATTATAATTAAAACAATTAAAACTATCATAATTTTAATAATGGGCCCTTTTACTTTAGTATGTAAGTAACGTTTATCAGAGCAGTGAATCGTATGATTAGCTTTTATTATCTCTACGATTTGACAGACTGGCTTCACTCTTTTTTTCATCTTCTTATCAATTGATAACTTAAAATAAAAATGCAAAAAACTAATGTAGAAATAACCTGTAATTTTTATTATAAATGATTTATATGAAAATTGTAATTTTAAATTAGGGAAGGCAACAATCCTGATGATCATTCAAAATTAACTTATAAAAAGTTGTTACGTGAAGTTTGCTGTTTTGCTAATGTTTTGAAATCCCATGGGGTTACAAAAGGCGATCGTGTTGCTCTGTACATGCCGATGGTTCTTGAATTACCAATTGCAATGTTAGCTTGCGCACGAATAGGTGCTGTACATTCTATTGTTGTAAGTTCTTATAATGCCTTTTCTATTAAATTACATAAAAATGAACTGAGTTACATATTGAAAAAAATGTAGTTCAAATATTTATTTATTAGATCGTGTTGAAAATGACCATGAAAAGTGAAAAAAAAAATTATATTTAAATAATTTTAGTTTGCTGGGTTTTCATCCGATTCATTGGCTGAACGACTACATGATTGCAAAGCAAAAGTTCTAGTAACAGCTGATGGTGCATGGCGTGGGGAAAAAATTTTACACCTCAAAGATATTTGTGATAAAGCAATGGTTAAATCTAAAGAATTAGGTCATAAAGTATCAACATGTGTAGTTGTAGCTCATTTGAGACGCGTTTCACCCGGTATGAAAGACTGGACTGGTAATGATCAATGTCCCATGGATGATGATCGTGACGTTTGGTGGCATGATGAAATGGAAGATGCTGAACCAGCATGTTACCCTGAATGGATGCAAGCTGAAGATCCGCTCTTTATGCTTTACACTAGCGGATCAACCGGAAAACCAAAGGGAGTGTTGCACACAACAGCTGGCTATTTACTATATGCAGCGACAACGTTTAAAATTGTATTTGATTATAAACCCGGGTAAGAAATTATTTGTAGTCATTTAACGAGTATTTTATTGTATATTTTCAATTTAGAGATATTTATTGGTGCACTGCTGATATAGGATGGATAACAGGACATTCATATGTTGTGTATGGTCCTTTGGCAAATGGTGCGACAAGTGTTATTGTATGATTTCTTCATAAAAACTAAGAAAATTTACTAATAAAAAATTATCTCGTAGTTTGAAGGTGTTCCATTTTACCCGGATAACGATCGTTACTGGGCTGTAATTGAGAAATATAAAGTATCTCAATTCTACACTGCACCGACTGCGATTCGAGCACTCATGAAATTTGGAACTGAACCTGTTAAAAAACACAATTTAAACACTTTAAAAGTGCTTGGAAGTGTAGGAGAGCCTATAAATCCAGAAGCTTGGCTATGGTATTATAATCACATTGGGAATAGTCGTTGTTCTATAGTCGATACATTTTGGCAAACAGAAACCGGTGGCCATGTTCTTACTCCTTTACCAGGCGCAACACCGATGAAACCAGGATCTGCTTCCTTTCCATTCTTTGGTGTAAAACCAAAGCTATTGGATGAAAGTGGTTCCGAGATCAAAGGTGAAGGAGAAGGATATTTGGTCTTTTCACAACCATGGCCTGGAATAATGAGAACTCTATTTGGTAACCATGCACGATTTGAATCGACTTATTTTTCAAAATTTCCTGGATATTACTGCACTGGAGACGGTGCAAGACGTGATGAAGATGGATATTTATGGGTAACAGGTCGAGTTGATGATATGTTGAACGTGTCTGGTCATTTAATGTCCACAGCTGAAGTTGAATCAGTTTTAACTGAACATTCACGTGTAACTGAAGCCGCTGTAGTTTCAAGACCTCACCCAGTCAAAGGTGAATGCTTGTACTGTTTTATTACTCCGAATCAAGGTGATCAGTTCGACAAACAGCTTACTGATGAATTGAAAAAGCTAGTTCGAGAAAGAATTGGCGCATTTGCTACTCCAGATGTCATTCAACATGCACCCGGACTACCTAAAACAAGATCTGGTAAAATAATGAGACGTGTTTTGCGTAAAGTTGCTGTTAATGATAGGGAAGTTGGTGACATATCGACTCTTGCTGACGAGGGAGTTGTTGAACAGTTGTTTAGAAATCGTCCTGGCAACTAAATCTAATACATTCTCAAATCTGAATTAAAATGTTCTAAATGTAGTGTTTCAGCTTTTCGTATAGAATGAATGGATTCTATAAAACGTTCAACAAAGATTAATGGAGATTCATAAGCACTGTGACATTATATTGTGTTAATTAATAATCTAAGCTATTATATAAATTAATTTTAAAGCAACACACAAATTATACATTTTTTTTATAGTTTCACTGGCCTGTGGCAAATAACAAAATATTAATAACTTTATTTATATGAGATAAACAAAGAATGCATATTTTTATAAATTTGTTTCAGAAATCTAAGTATTAAGTTCGAAGATTAGATCACATATTTCAATGAAGCTACAATGAAGAAAATAAGACTAATGTAGATTATCCACATAATATTTAATAGTAAAATATGTCCATGATAAAGCAAAACTGATACATATCATTCCAATATTTTGGGACCTTATTTTAAAAATTCTGAATATGATGTATTTATTATTATTATATAAATGTTTAAAACTTAAGATAACGCTTAATAAATATAGTTAAATCATGTTTAAAATTTGGAGAATATAACATTCAATATGCAATTTAACATTTAACGCTAAGATTTAAACGTAGATAATTTGAATGTTAAACTACTTGTTGCTGGTATATCATTATATTGAAAGTAAAAAGAAGAAAAAAATATATTATTGTTGGGAAAATAAAACTAGATTTATTAACCAGACTAAATTGTCCTTGATGAGAAAAATCCACTTTGTGAGTATGTACCGCATGTTTCATTATGAGCAATATCGAGCAGTTTTTTTAGCTCCACGTTTACTTATAATTAACTTAATCATAAAAATTTTAATTAAAAAATCCAGATACACAAATAATAAATAGTTTGGTTAACATCTTTAAGTTACATTGATGTGCAAATTATTTAAAAAAAAAATGAAAAATTAGGAAAATATCCAAATAAAAAAAAGAATCAATTTTGGTTTAATTTTTTTTTTGAAACAAGAGTTTCAATTTAAAGAAAATCTGGAACAAATCTTGTAATTCAAAAAATAATTGTTAGACGTAACTTTCTGTAACTTAATTTAAATTTGATTATTGTGTTAAAATTTATAATAATTAATTCAAATTTACACCTCTTCATTGGTGATAATTGATTCGGTTGTATTGGAACTGACGATCATATTCAAAATAATTATTTCTCAGTAGTTATGACGATGACGTATCCATCAATAAAAATTGTGATAATTTTTCTTATGAATGCAAAACTTTTCAAAAGTATAAATATCATAAGTTTTTTGTCCTTCTGTTTTAGTATTTATTGTGATTTCAACTGATTTAGAGATCAAAGTTCCGCAAAACCGCATACAAAATGAAGTTAATTTCCAGAATATTATCGACATCCATCTTGGTTTCTTTTTTATTGAATTTATTTGTATTTGGAAAACCAGCAGTTGAAAACAGTGAACCTGAAAGCCAGGTATCCAACTTGAATAACACTAAAAAAGATTTGTAAGCATTAATGTTGCGTCTGTTATTAAATTAAATTAAATTATTTTAATTCTTATATAACCATAAAGGTACGTTATAAGAGAAGTGGTTTATGAGGTTGGCATTTTAATTGATACAAATGACACAGAAGAATCGGGATCAGGAAGCACTGAATTAGTGTAAAAAAAATGATGAATTTAAAATTAACTCTATTTTAAATTTAATTTAAATTTTCGCAGAGATGATCAAGTTCAAGTGACTATCTTTGGCTCAAATAATAATGGAACTCTTCAGTTTGGTGATATTCCGATTCCTGTCAAAGTGAATAACAGTGGAGAAATTGATACAGGAATTTCTACAATTCATCTAGGTGAACTTGCAAATTTGACTGCTTTATCCGAAGGTTTACCCTTTAATGGTACAATTGTCAATATAACAAAGACAGAACAGACATATTTAGTATTAGATTCTAATAATATAACCGATAGTGAAGGTTCAATCAATGAAACAATATTAGATAGATTACCTGAAATTAGTGAAAAATTACCTCCGATAGGACAAGGGGCTGATTAATTTCATTTGTAATTTTAATATTTATGTAAAAAGTCTGGAAACTGAATAATAAACCAACACGATTAATTTTGTTTTAATTTTTTCTAAATATATTACATCTTTACAATATGCCTATTTGAAAAAACCGTTTTAGGAAAGCACTGTGCTGAAGTTTGCCACGAGTTTGACTACGCTTCCACGAGTTTTAAACGCTTACTCAAACTCGTGGAAGAACTCATTTACATGACTCAAACTCGTGGAGGCACTCATTTAGATGACTCTAACTCGTGGAAAATAATATTCGAGCGATTTCAACTCGTGGAAATTAATATTCGAGCGATTTCAACTCGTGGAAATTAATATTCGAGCATTTTCAACTCGTGGAAATGAATATTTGATTGCGTTCAACTCGTGGATAGTAATATTTGATTGCGTTAAACTCGTGGAAATAAATTTTTGATTACTTTCAACTCGTGGATAGTAAAATTCGAGCGATTTCAACTTAAATTTTTAATTATTGATTTGATTCCACGAGTTAAACGCAATCAAATATTCATTTCAACGAGTTGAAAGTAATCAAAAATTTATTTCCACGAGTTGAAAGTAATCAAAAATTTATTTCCACGAGTTTAACGCAATCAAAAATTTATTTCCACGAGTTGAAATCGCTCGAATATTTATTTCCACGAGTTGAAATCGCTCGAATTTTACTATCCACGAGTTGAAAGTAATCAAAAATTTATTTCCACGAGTTGAAAGCAATCAAAAATTTATTTCCACGAGTTTAACGCAATCAAATATTCATTTCCACGAGTTGAAAATGCTCGAATATTAATTTCCACGAGTTGAAATCGCTCGAATATTATTTTCCACGAGTTAGAGTCATCTAAATGAGTGCCTCCACGAGTTTGAGTCATGTAAATGAGTTCTTCCACGAGTTTGAGTAAGCGTTTAAAACTCGTGGAAGCGTAGTCAAACTCGTGGCAAACTTCAGCACAGTTAGGAAAGCCAGAAATTCAAAATTATACAACATGAATCAAAAGATGAGATGATCCATAATATTTAACTACTATAGGGTAAATTTTATAAACATTCTACATCTCAACATTCTCTTATCAGTTTTATTGTTGACGAAACTTGAAAAATTATTGAACATAAAATATTTCTGAAAATAAATTTTAATACGTCTGTAGCAACTGAGTTAGTTGGAAGTGCAAATCATTTATTTCGTGTGATCAGTTTCGCTGACCTTAAAAGGAACAAAAAAGCATTTAAATCATGGTGATTCGATATTTAAGACCGGTCTTTTTCTGCCAAAGAATTGGTCAAAATTTCAAACATTTTGAGAAACAGCAAGTTAGACTTTTCAATGTGGGACTACAGATTAAATCAGGTAAGTCATACGATTCTTTTAAAATCCAGAGTAAATTCTACTTGTTACTTTACGTAATAGCTCGAAAATATACAGACAAACATGAATGGGTGTCATTAGATAGTGCCGGCAAGGTTGGCACTGTTGGAATTTCAAAGTATGCACAAGAAGCTCTGGGAGATATAGTTTATGCTCAATTACCGGAAGTTGGAACAGAGTTATCTCAAAAAGATGAATGTGGAGCATTAGAAAGTGTAAAAGCAGCTAGTGAGGTTTATTCGCCAGTGTCCGGAAAAGTTGTAGAAAAGAATTCAGCTGTCGAAGATTCGCCAGCACTTATTAACACATCATGTTACGAACAAGGTAAATTTTATTTCATATACCTTGACCCATTTTAATGACTTTAATGACACGTTGATTCTTCTCAAAAAATTTTAATGATCAAGATTATCACAACTATGAGCAATAAACATTTATTATTTTTATTTGTAATCTTAGGATGGTTATTCAAACTAGAGCTTACCAAACCAAATGAATTAGAAAAATTAATGGACGAGAAGCAATATGAAGAATTCCTTAAGTCAGATGAATCGCATTAAATTTTACAAAAACATTGTACATAATTGATTTTACTATACAGTCAGTTGCTAACACAGTAATAAATAAAATGAAAATTAAAGGAATTTTATTATTGTTTTTGATTTTAACTCTAGTTGCTTATCTCCATCAAAATTATTTATAAAGAGGGAGTTTCATTGAGAACGAAAATTATTCATTCATAAAGTTAAATTTAATACTTATCTCCTTGCCACTGAATTTCAATTACGTATGGCCTGAATTTATCAATATTTTTAAAATTATTGTAAACCATCACAAATGAGGCAATACATACAACAATTATTAAAAATTCATGACATTTATTTGTTTCTAATATTATTTTAGTATAAATCGCTAATTATACAGAATTCCTTCTGTATGTTACATCTCTGTTCGATAATATAAAACGATCATACGATATAAGCACTAACGTTATATGTAGTCTCCTTAAATTATCGTAAAACTAATATGTTTATTAACTTTAATTAAACTAAGTATATTAATATATACATATTTATTTTATTCTCCATATTATAAGTTAAAACATCAAAATATTAAATTCAATTATAAACTTAATTCACTAATGTTTTCTTATATCCTAAATGAAAAGTATTTAATGTTTAATAGTCTACTGTATATTAAAAATTTTATTCAATTATATTTTATTGAATCTTATCATTAAAATAGTTTTGTCTTTGAATATGCTGTCATAGTATGAGCGAAATTAAGATATTTGTTAAAAAGGTAAAATAAATGAGTATGGACTAGAAATTAACGTCTTAAGGGTATATCAACTTTGTATAAAAGTAGAAAATTTAGATTTATTTCGAAAATTTTGTTTTTTTTTATACTACTTATTATTATTTTTTATTGTAAATGGGAAATCTGTTGGATGCAATAAGAAGTTTGTGCGTATTTTTAATATAATGGCTAAGTGAATTCAATTGAAATTTGGTTATGAATTATAACAAAAAAGTTAAAAAAACAATATTTTTAACAAATCTGTTTTTTTTTTATATTAAGTTTTTCTTATTTTATTTGAAAGTATGAAATTCATCATATATTTTCATAGATATATGACGACTTATGATCAATTGCCTGAGTATCAGTTCGTTCACGTAAAGTCATGTTGAAATTTTTTAAAGTTAATGCTTTCCAAAAATTTGTTTAATTTTTTTCCTTTGGCTTTCGTTCGACAAAATTTGTTTAGCGTAGAAAAATTTGTTCCTGCTAGCGGTATTAATTATGTTAATTATATATATTAATTTTGTATAAATGCTAAATAGTTTTAAAATTTTCGTATGGTTCAAACATCGGACAAAATTCATAACTATAAAAGTCTATTGTTTATAAATTGGAACCTGAATTGTACATACATTGAATTTAATCCTGGACTTCTCTATAGGGAACTTCGGATGTTATTGTGAAACCTTCAAAATAATGATTAAGAAATTCAAAGGTCGGGCGTTTTTCTGGTACAGCATCCCAACATTGCAGCATTAAGCCATAAATGTCGTCGGGAAGATGATGACTAGATGGCTTAGGCATTCTATATCCACGTTCAATTTGTTCAATTACTTCACGACTATGCATACCAGGATATGGTATTTGACCATAGGTGAAAAGTTCCATCAATAAAATTCCATAGGACCAAACATCTGATTTTATAGAAAATCTTCCATATACAATAGCTTCTGGAGCTGTCCATTTGACAGGAAACCGTGATCCTTGTCTTGGACAATATTCATCATCTGCTATTACACGTGCCAAACCAAAGTCACAAATTTTAGCAATATTATTTTCACCAATCAGTACATTTCGAGCAGCTAAGTCACGATGAATTAACAATTTACTTTCAAGGTATTCCATGCCAGATGCAATCTGTGCAGCTATGTAAATTAAATCTTCGAATTGTAAGAATTTGCCATCTCCTTCTCGCAAATAATCTAAGAGACTGCCACGTGACATATATTCTTGAACAATATAAATTGGTTCTTCTTTTGAGCAGACAGCATACAGTGCAACTAATCGATTGTGTCGGAACTTTTTCATGATCGCAGCTTCTTGAAGAAAAGCTGCAGTGGACATTGTTCCCTCACGCAACGTTTTTACAGCAACCTCGATGTTATTTCGCCATTTTCCATAGTAAACTTCACCAAAATTACCACGACCGAGTTTACGAATAAGTTGAATTTCATTACGATTAATTTCCCATTTATCACGTAGAGCAGGCCCTAAATCCCACATTTGAGGCTGTGGTTTTGGACAAGGTCGCGATAAAACATGGCACAGTCCAAGAGCATTTTCTACAGTGATAAGATGTATGCATTGTATATAAAAAAAAAGATTTTTTGTGTTAATAATAGATAACTTACTAGTATAAGCCATCACTAAAGCTTGTAAAGATGGGAATATTTGATTCGTTGCTATGTAATAGTTTCCGTTATCCATTGGTTTGATTTTATAATGTTTAACGTGGTAACCACGAGTTTCTTCCCAGTCCTTAACAGATAATGAGTAACCATTTGGATTATGTTCTGATGGTCGAACTAAAAATGTGCCACGAGGATTATCTTCAGCCAACAATAATTTATCTGCTTCTTTACGTGATACATTTTCAAAGAACCAGCTAAAAAGATAATGAGAATAAATATTATTTTTTTTTCAAACTTTTTCTGAACATACTCTTCGCTATTGATACTACGTTCTTCGGCAACAAAATTCCAGGGAATCAAACCTTCTTGTCTAGTGGTTAAATGAACAACACGCCACCAATCTGACTCAGTATCATCTAATACCTCCATACGATCACCTTTGACAAAGGACACATCACTGTCCTCACGTGCATTATAGTTGTATAAAGCAACAACAATTCTACGATTAAGACTCGAAGGATGAGCTAATAATGAATAATAAGAATGAATTGAAAATCAATAAAAAAGTTTAAAGAATAAAACACGACAAGTATTTATTTGATACTCACATGGTCTAGGGCGAATTATATCAACTCCTCCTGGTTTTGCCTTTATTTGACCTCTATTAGGATCCGGTGTATAACGTGAATCTAGAGATCCTCCATTCAATAGCTTAGGACCTGATGTAGAGTTTAGACTGCCATCTGCTTTTTTATATCCACTCTGATAACTGAATTGTCCATCAGGTTCTTGACGTTTACTGCAACATTTGTTACCCATAGTTTGGCTTGATTCTTAGTTATGTTCTCTTTGAACTGAATTACTTTATTTGACTTTTTTTTAATAAAAAACAACAGAAATTTCCTGTTGATTCGTTTAAGCATTAGCTTATAAAATTATTAATGTTATATTTTCGTGAAACTTTAATTTAATAAAATAATTATTTTTAAAATTTTCTTGTATTTAGTTTCCACTAATTGCGGCTTGATTTTTTAAACTGATACGCGAAGCATGATAATGTTCATTATTATCATTAATTTTCCTTTCTACCATGAATGTTCATTTTTTTTTTATTGGGTCTTTTCACCTTCTTCATGATCATTAATGAGAAGAAAATTCACTGTATTTTTACCATGAATCTATAAATAAAATAGATAAAAAAAAAATAATATGTTTTAGATAATGTTGAAATATTAATGATTTAACTTTTAAATTAATAATAATGAAGAATCAATTGGGTAAACCACTATAATATCTTTACATTGAAGCAGAAAGAATCATATGAGAACTATAACAATTCAATAAGGATAACTTTTATCAAAAGATCATCACGCAATAAAAAAAAAAGAACAATATAATATGAAATTTATACTTTCAGACAAAAATAGAAACCGGGAATACTTTATGTACTATTATGGCGTATTTTTATTCAGTGAAGTGAAGCGATGTCCTAAAATAGATAGAATATTTTGGTATTGATATGTCATATATATAGAGAAAACAGAATGGTTTACAAAAATAAGAACATAATCACAAGGTATTGATGAAATTAAATCCAATTACTTTTAGAGTACAATTAAAATAAATTTTAATAATATATAATAGCGTGTTTTTTAATGCAGAATAAAATTATGCCAAAAAAATAAGAAATATTATATGAATATGTCTGTTTATGAAACAAATGATTATACAAATAAAGGTGAAGGACATAGTTTTACATTAGTTTATTCATTTAAATAATATTATTATTGGAATATATAGTATTAACCTCAACCAAAACACTTCTTAGTTTTTTTTTACACATTTTGATTAAAATTTATATTATACAGTTGTGTGTAAAATAATAGCAGTGTAGTGTGTATTTCATACAAAACCCGATTTTGAGGCTCAATTTAAGTACATAAGGAATTCTCAGATTATTTTCTAATCTTCTACAAAGTTGTCCGTATACTCTAGAAAAACACTTTTCTAATAGAGCACGTTTTTGTATTTCCATGCGTTTAAAAACTGTAAAGCTTTTAGTGATAAATTGTCAAAAAAGTGCCATATGGAAATTTGCTTAATAACTTATTTTAATGTCCTAGAGCCACGAAAAGGTACTAATTATTTAATAATTTTAATTATGAAAAAAACTACATAAACATAACTTTAAACGACAATTTTTTTAAATGTCAGGCGTGATATATTTAAGCTCGTTTGAAACAGAATTGTAAATTAAACAAGCGGTTGATAAAGACAATATTAAAGTATTTATTGAAATTATTTATAACTTAATTTTTGTGCTGTGGTGCAAAAATTTCTCTTTCAACTGTGGTGCAAAAAATAAACATGCACAATGCATTTTTGACACTCATCAATAAATAATCTATATGTAAAAACCAACGTTCATTCTAATATTTTCTTTTTTACATTAAAAAGGGTGATATAAATTTTACACCATGATAGAAGCGAAATGATAGTCTATATGTTTCGTAATTAAATGCTCTGCTGTTTTGAATAGCCTTGTCATTGATTGTTTTAAAATTGATTATTGAAGCAGCTTCATGTAATGTACAATGTAATATTTTTATTAATTTTTATTTGTCTTTTTAAATGAAAGATCAAAAAAATCTCATAAAAACTTTTATTCTAAGAATAAATTATAATCTAAACTTTTTTAGGGAAATTGTGATAGCACATTTCTTTGTAGTTATTGGATTTAAGATAGTACATAAACCACTCCGCTATTATACCATATGACTCAATGACTGTTTAGCATACTTATTTTAGGGGTTTACATACATATTGTATACTAACG
>LN484042.1:0-20030 GCA_900002565.1 Culicoides sonorensis
CAATGTAAAGAAAAAAACTAAAAATGATTTCCAAATATAAATTATCACCGGTAAGTGGCTACTTTATTATCACTCAAGTTTTTTTAAACTATCGGTAAAAGGCTTAACCATCTATTTCTCATATTTTTTTGAAATAATTTGAGGAAAATTCCATTTCTGGGAAACTTTTTGCATTTGGTGTTAATATGAAAAATAAATACATTGAAAAAATTCTTTTCTATGTGAATAAGAAAAAGTAACGTTTTTATCCTACGTTAAAATAAAAATTATTCAAGAGTAAGGAAGCTTTTCATTATTTTCAAAGTTTTTTTTTATTAAATTATTCCAACTTATTTTGCTTTTTTTGATATTGAAATTTAAAAGAGTTTTAACAATGACACAGTTAACGGTTAATAGTTATCCAATTTAAATTATTTATTTCGTCACATTTTTTCTCATTTGAATGTGTTTTTTTTTATGTTTAATTTATAACGAATTTTGTAATACTTAAAAACATTAAAATTTTTTAAACTTTGAGTATTATTTTTTTTCGTTTATTGAATTTATTACATATGTATAATATCAGTAAATTATGTACTTTAAAAAAAAACATTTTTAATACTGTTGAAATCAAGGAAATGTTTTAAGGCAATTTTAACTTCAATTTAGATATAAAGTTCTTTAGAAAAAATCACGAATGAGAATACACAAAAAACATCAAGTTCTTGAATTTTAATTCATTTAAAGCAAATGCCAGAAATTTAATTTAATAGGTTACTACCTTATGTCAACCGCTTTACTTAAATAAATGTAAATTGTGACTCAAGCAATGACGGCCATTTCATATTCTATAAAACAAATATCGCTCCACCCAAAGGCGGTACCTAACTGAATACGGATCAAAACACTACCGTACTGTCAGAGTTCAGATTGTAGATTTGTGATACGAGAAAGGTTAGTGTATGAATTTTCGTTTTGTTTTACACTGTTAAAATTTTTTTTTTTCAACTATTTTTTTTTCGAGGCTTCATGGTCAGCTCATGATATATTGATTATTAAAAATGTATTAATTTTCATGAACAGACCTAAATTTTGATTTCTTAGAGGTACTACTGTGATTTAAATGAGTTTTTTCCGACCTTCAGAATATGTTTAATTTTAGGATTGCAGCAGATGTGTCTACTTGAAGCTTCTTATCTCAAGTATTGAAAACTCCTAATTAACTTATTTCAACATTGATACAATTGCTTCTTCCAGATCTCATACTCTCACTATTATTTCAAATGCATACACTTCTAAAATTTTGACAGTGTAAAAATGGTTGTTATTTCTATGTACAGAGTATTTGAATTGACTATGATCCATGTCTTTAATTTACACAATTCTAAAGCCACAATTTTTGACAATAATAATATTAAAAAATTATTTTTTACTTAATTAAAAATGAAAAGCTAGGAAATTGAATCATGTACTATACGACCCTATACATTACTCTAGTTTCTTATTTGAATGGCAGTGATAATTTTGATAGATATCCTTGTACTTATATAGTCGTACTGATTTAAACCATCCTTATATACAAAAAGTAAATTGATGTTAAGGCGACATCAATTTATCAGATATGTGATTTTCTGAGTTTCTACATTTGTCGTGTATACACTTTGTTATAGGTAGTGGCTTAATATTTGTTATGTATCTAGCAAAAGCGAGAAAGTTTAAAATCAAACAAAAGTGAATCAAACGTTGTCCTGGTTTTACGTTCGTTTGATTGTTTTATCAGTTCAAAAGTGAATTTCTTAGCATTATATTTGTAATTTCTAACGGAGAGAAATGGATTCTTCTGAGAATAGCTCAAGCAAAACAACAGGTTCTTAAATTTATAAATAATTTGTAAAATTTAATTAAGAAAATGAAAAAATCCATATTATAGAAAATGTTGTTTAGTTTTTTGTTTATAATTTAAAATCTATGTATTTTTAAGACCAATCAAAATCAAATCTATTGTGTTACCCAACATCTCATCGGTTAATGCAATGGCCGACAAGAAGCCAGTCGCCTTCAGGAATTGAGAAACCTGATAGTTCTAATAAAAAAAATGTTCCTTTGAATTTAACATGTGTGGTGTGTGGAGATACAAGTTCCGGAAAACATTATGGGATATTAGCTTGTAATGGGTGTTCTGGATTTTTTAAAAGAAGTGTCAGGAGAAAACTTATTTACAGGTAAAAAAATTTTTTTTAAGTTTCAAAAAAATTTAATTATAAAATTGAACTAAAGTGGTTTTTAAGTGTAAGAAAATTTTGTGAGATTTCATATTTAACAAGGAATATGTTATTTAAAATCGATAATTATTTTCTTGTTATCGATTAATATTTTTTCTGGTAGTAATTGTTGGCTGTTTTTTCTATTATCAATCAATAATCTATAAAATTCTATAAAAAATTTTTCGAAATTTCTTAACAGATTTATTTAACAATCGAAAAATTTTAAATGTTAAATGTGGAATCTATAAAACTGCTTTTTAACGAAATTGTTCAATAGATTACTTCGAAAAACGGGGGTTTTCACATCAAAAAACACAAATCAATATTTAAATCTATTTTTTTCATAATTTTTGCATTGAAGAATATTGCTGCAGAAAATTGCTGAAAATTTAATTATCCGACTATGTTTTACACGATAAATATATAGTTTTAATTTAATACCAAAAAATAAAATATTTATTTCAATTATTTTATTTTTTAAATGTTAAAAAATATTAAAAAAATGTCGAGGCATGTCGTTCATCGAAACACAAAAAAAATAAATATTTAAACATATTATCGACGGGATAAATTACAACGGTCACTAGCCCGTTTTTAAAACTCTAGAGCAAATAGAGCAAAAAAAAAACGTTTTACTTTGCGATAGTAGCCACTTACAGATAATTTGGTATTTCTTCACCTATTTAATGTTTTTTCCCGAAAATATTATAATTTTTTGGTATCAAATTAAACTTTAAATCATTTTTTTTGTTAAATTTTATTAAAAACTTCAACACTTTGCATAAGTTTTTTTGTATTAGTAGATTTTGTCCCCAGAATGAATGATCAATCAAAAAATTTGGTTGTCAGAGTAAAAATGTCCAGTATGTACACATATATCACTAAAAAAATTGGTTTTTCTGAAATACAGGTAAAATCTCTATAATTCCACATCTCTATACTTGCAAAACCTCTATAATTAATACATGTTTGGACGTCCCTTCAGATTTGCATGAAAATGTCTCTCTATACTTGCACACTCTTTAATTAAACACATCCATATTTGCTACATCATTTTCTAATAAAAATCATCTCCTTAATTGCACCATACAACATTTGGTTTATCACACGTCTAAAATTTGTACGTGTTAGTGTGTAAATATACATAAACGCTTTGTAATCTATGAAAATGTATTCAACAGGCGCTGATTCTGATCAATGTAAATAAGTGACAAAAATGTCGGACAAAAATATTATAAATTAAATTTAGCGGGAAAACGAAATTAATAAATAGTTTATTTAATTCTCTTTTAAACGCTCATTATAAAAAAAAAAACAAGAAGATCCAGAGTAGGTTTTTTTCTTTTTCAATGATTTATAGACATTTTTTTTCCATAAAATTCATGTGTTTTTGTAAAATATACATTAGATTAATTTTCATGTTCAAATTGCAATTTTAATTAAAATGAAGTACCAAAATGCACTTTTTAAGTGATAAAAGCTCCTTATACGTGATAAAAAAAAATGTTTAATTAAATTTAAAACTAAATAAACCTAGTAAAAGAAATATAACGGTCATTTTTTCAAACGTCAAACTTTCTATACTTGCACACTCTCTTTATTTGCTACAATTTTTTTGGTCCCTTGAGACGTGCAATTATGGAGATTTTACCTGTACTATCTTTGACTCCTTTAGTATTTTTTAAAAAAATATAGTATAGAAATATCAAAGAAACCCTTCAAAGAATCTTTTTATTCAAGAAACAATTGTCAGGAAGTGAAAAATATGCATTAAAAACGTATTTTAAATCAATGTTCCACCGGAATACTGGGAAAGAAATGGTTAAGTAGGAAAAAATAATGTTAGCAATTAATATCGATTATTCTGCCATTATTGTAAGGTCCACCATATTGTCATTTTATCGTAAATTTAAAATGCCTTATTTCTAAAAGAAATGTTTGTTTTTTATATATTTTACTAAGATTGTAAAAGTTATTTTAAAAAGATCAATATTTTTTATATGATAAATGATTATTTTATTTTTCTTTCAAATGAAAAAGTTAGTTCTAAAATTAGCGTTATGTGGCTTTACCATCCTTGAACTATTTTGGCTAATCATCGATTTTTCTCAATACTTTCTTAATTTTATTGATTTTATTTTTCGTCTTTCTTTTTGAATGTACTAAAAATAGGTTGAAAATTAGGAAATATAACAAAATTTTAATTTAAGTAGCCTCAATAGCACCTTGTCATTGTCTGTCCTTTGTCACACCTTAATGTCAGCACTCGACTCTCTCTGACTTCGCCACTATTCTTCGTCATTCTGTAGTTCCTAAATTAACCATCGAATTGAGGTCGGGTTTTATTTGAAAAACGATCACGCGAGAATTATATCTAACTTATTGATTTTAGAATCAGGCTTAGAAACGACATAATTTTTTTTTTACATTTCATATCCAAACACTTTAAAGAGTGTTTTAACATTTTAATTTTTTTTATTAAATTATGAAAAATATGTCCTTCATATTAAAAATACCATACATCAAAGTTTAATCTTTACTAAAGTTTGCTAAGTTCCAAGATATCTTCTAATACAAAAAGGATAAAAAGACCAGAAAATATAAGTTTATTAAATAAGTCCAATTATATTGGGCTTTTTCAGGTAACAAATTAAAACAAAAATAAATCTCATTTTTTGAATATTTTATTCAATGTAATATTTATAGTTAAAAAGTACCAAAAAAGTTAAGTCAACTAGTTAGTCAACAAATAAAAATTTATTGAAAACACAATTCGATGTCTGCAATCCAGACCATTTTTATATATTGTTAAAAATAAATTTGTAATTAGTGAAAGTACTTCTAGTCGTATTAAAAAAATCTGTTCAATTATTTTCAATTCAATTCAAATAAATTTTAATGCACTAATAACATTTTTAGACTACACAAATAACAACACATGCGAATAAATTAAAGGTATTATGAATATATAAAATAACTTAAACATTATCTGTTAGTTTTATGTCACCCCGTCTGTATTTTACTAAACCCTCAACTTTGATTTGATTAAATTAAGTTGATGTGTTATAGGGTAGTTAAGTATATTTTGATCGCATTAATCTTTTTTTGAATAATTTTCCTATTAAAAATCTATTCATTTTACATACGTTAATTCCATCACATAAATAAAAAGAATGAACCTTTTGTAGCCGCATATGGTCATATATTCAATTACTTAGATGATTCAATTGAATAACAACAGAAAGAAATCCACTATACTTTTGACAACAAATGTGCGCACTTGATGCCAAATATTCATAGTCAATTTTTAACATTATCAGTATTACAAGGGTTTGTACAAAATCTACCATATTTTTAAATGAGATACACTGAACTGAGTTCAATGAAAACATAGAAATTCTATGGAACCAAAAACTTCTTGAAGTTCATCTTGAGAGGTTTTTTTATACAACACAATTGCTTCGATACACTATTCTGTAGTTATGCAGTATGAAAATTGATTCTTAGCTTTTTTCCCAGAAATCCATCTGAATAGTATTTTTGAATGAATTTTATATTTTTAGTGCATGTAGTAAGAAAAAAATGCACTATTACAGACGGTTTGTCCACCGTTTGTCTGTAAAATCCATAACTCCGGAATGGTCCATCAAACATTTGTCCTAATATCAATAGTCAAAAAACAAAAAAAATACTATAAAAAATAGCTTTTTCTGATATGTTTACCATACTATCTTTGGTTCCGTCAAAAAATGTTAAGCACATACCAAAAGTATAAAAAAATACTTTCAAAATAAAGTTTTATTCAAGTAAAAATAATCAAAAAGTGAAAAAATGAAATAATTTTTGATCTATTTAAAGCTTAAAAGAATTTTCATTAATAAATAAATGAAATTTAAGTTTAAAAAAAAACAGTTATATTTTCGAGTAGACAAATTATTTTTTAATACTTATATTAGAGAGGTGTAACATTTTAAAAATATCAAATAGTTCTAATGAATCCCGTAAAAAGTACATAAGTTCATAAATGAAATAAAATTTGAGGGCTTCCATATTAAAATATCTGCGTCTGCTTTGGGTTTAATTTTCAATATCTTTGAATTTTTGTATCAATTTTCATAATAAAAGTCTTCACATGGACACTTTTAAGAGTAAAAATAAGTGAGAATTTTCTAATATGATTTTAGTACAAAAGTTATGAACAATCAATAAGAAAATATAATTTTAGGCAAAAAGTTGAATTTTTTAATGATTCATTTTCAAGTAATGAATGGAAAAATTGATAAACACAATTTTCCATGAATTTGCCAAATAAACTATTAATTTATTTCGTAAAATTATTTTTATTTTACTGAAATGAAAAATCTTTCTCGAATATGAATTAAAATGTCAAAACGACATTTTGTCACCTTCGTACAAGGTTTTGTAGGTATTTCTTTGATGGCTCGTCTCTTAAATTTTCGATATAAATGAAAGTTAAAATTTTCATCTAAGAGAAAAATATTCACAAACCCTGGAACTGTTTAGTCAAAATTTCTTCTAGTGGTGTTAAATTATTCAGTTTATAATAATATTTTATAATATAAAATTTATATAATAATAATAAAATAATATTTTTTTATCTTATAATGCAAAAAAATCAATAATAAAATACGCCCTTGATTGAAACACTTTACTTTATCAATTATTTAATGAATATTATTTATATGCAAAACTTCTACTACAAAAATATTTAAGCCCTTAGCTTTGAAAAAATACGTTGCACTTATAAATAACAGATTTAAGAGACATGTCATAACCAAAGCGTATGGATTATTTAACGATTCATTTGAAATTGATTTATGAAATTTTGTATGGCACAGTATAAAAAATAAAAGTATAAGAAATGTCAAATAAGGGGTTTCATATCATAACATAAATAAATTAAGTTTTTGTATTTTCATTCTTCAGTTCGAATGCGTGTTTGAGTAATTTTAATTTTTGTACTAACTTCAACCAACTTAATTTATTAATGATGAAGTTTTCCAACGAGTTTGAATGAATTTTAAAGTTTTATAACTTTTTCACAAGACAAAAATATCAACCCATCACTTGTAAATCTTGAACGAAGAGGGAAAAATTGCATAAATTTTCATCTTATATTTGCCCTTAATAAAATCGAAAATATAATTGGTCCGACACCTTTTAAACATGTTTAATTAATTATATTGAAAAAAATATTTTGAAAACTTCTAGGTCAGAATCAGCTCAAAAGTCAAAAAATCGACCAGCGGCGGCAAGAAGAAACATTAATCAATAAGTTTGAAATAATTTTTACATAAAAAAGTCAATAATTTATTATTTAAATCATTTAATGATTCTGTTGTTTACAGCCTTTCAATGCCAATATGGCGGACCTTCTGGCATGTTTTAATTCTTGATTTTTTCCACATGTAAAGTGTTAATTTTTTTTATCAATTTTAAAAAAAAATTATTAAAAGTTTAATTTGTAACATTAAGATTATAATTTTTTGACGAAAAAAGCATTGACTATGTAAAAAAGTACGAAGTTATTGTTAAGTGGCTACAATCGGAAAGTCATTAATCGACCCTAATAATATCAAATTAACTTTCAGATGTCAAGCTGGTACAGGAAGATGTATCGTAGACAAAGCTCACAGGTATGGAATTATCAAATCTTACAGATCTGTGTATCTATGTAAAATCATAACTTTAAACTTCTTACTTTTGAGTATAGTCTTTATTAATTAAGATAGTTTATAAAGCAACCAGCATTCAGATATACCGAAGGCTTTTCAGTTAAACATGCTTATTAATCTTTTTTTTTTTTTTGAAGAAATCAATGTCAAGCTTGCAGATTAAAGAAATGTTTGACTATGGGGATGAATAAAGACGGTAAAAATATTTGATTCTAAATTTAAATCTTTATTATTTAAACCACTTTATTTAAAGTACACTTAAAAAAATATTTTTTTAATTATTGTAAAATTTTTTTTTAATAATCTTAAATATTCGTTCAAACTAACAAAACTAGCTTCTCGATCTCAAGTTAAAAAAAGAACTAAAATTGAAATAAGCATTGAATATTATAATTTAAACCATTAAAGTATTACAAATTTGCAAAAATCTATAATAAAATCAAAAGCAATGAAATTTGTATCACAAGGAGAAGATAAACAACATCATAACATTATTCAAAAATAAGACTTTATTTGATGTAAATCAAAATATCTCAGATGCGATTATTTTTTCCCTCTTTATTCCCTATCCAAAAATTTGAAATATGAATGTGGCTACCCCATAAGAAATATAGTTTTTATTTTGTTTAGAAATCTGAACCACTATGTTTAATAATATACTAAGCAATAAAAAATTTAACCTGAAAGGGCAGCCACTTGAAATGATATTGAGAATTTAAATGTCTTATATCGGATTACACCATAGACTCTTATATTCTTTTACCTGCCATAAATACTAGATGTAATGTTATAAAAATATTTTGCTCACGTTTTTGCTACTATATAAATATTCAATTTTGAAGTTCTTACTTCTTGTTTCAAAGCCCGATGCACATGGTAATTTGTAAATAAAATGATTATAAATTCATAATTGTTTCTTTTTTGAATATTACTTGTGGCAATTATATTCAATTTAGTGAGTTTAAGTATATAAAAAAAGACAAAATTATTATTTGAACGACGGCAAAAAAATTTTCACGTGTTTTCACTTTGATACATTTAAAATTTGTCACACATTAGTAAGCTTAACAAAAGGGATATATCATAATTAAAGACTTTTATTTTGTGGTATATTCTCTAATAATAAGTTGAAATAATAATAATAATTGTTTCTAAATAACATATAAAAGGATTTGAATTCATTTAACTAAAAAGTACATGTGACACGTGCCGCTATGCAAATTATTTATTTGTTAAACAATTTGTATACTTTTATTTAAAAATAATGCTAACAAATTCCATTTTTCCTTTAAGCTGTTCAAAATGAAAGGCAACCACGGAATACGGCAACTATTCGACCTGAGGCTTTAAGGGAAATGAGTCAAGGGCGTGCATTGAGAGAGGCCTGCTCAGTAGCCGTCGGTGTATTTGGGTAATTCTATGAAAAACGTTAACCTGACATAGAAAATGATAATATAATTTTTTATAGACCACCAGTTTCACTATCAATGTTATCACCGTCGCGATATACTTCAGCTCTATTTACTCCAACAGGTAAAAATTAATGTATTACATTTGTACATTACTAAAAGTATTGATTAAATTTTATATAGCCCCATTTTTTCATCATAATCCTATGACGTCAAACTTGACAGTACCCAATGGCCTATCAAATCATCATCACAGTTTAGGAAATAGTTTAACGTTGGATACCAAACTGTCACCGGTCATAGAATCTCAACTTCGTGCCAATTTGAGTTGTAATCCATCAACGCCCACTTATATCAATCAAGGTATTTTAGCTATTTTTGTTTCTTTTTTTTTATTATGAAATTCAGTTGAACGTGAGAATGGGTGCTTTTTAGTTTATGATATTTTTTTGATTTACTCTCCCTTTCTTTCTTTAAATATCACTAAATTAAAAAAAAACTGTTATACTCCATCAAGCTTTTTTTATTCATTTTAATCGGTAATATTTTTTTATTTATTGAGTATATCGTTTATGGTTTAAGCTTTAAATAATTAAGTTTAAAAAGTTCAACCATAGATGGCTTTCTTAATTGTATTTCAAAAAAGTTTGTATAATGCCATCTATTTCAGAAAATGGAGAAACGAGTTCACCAAAAAGTTCTCCCTCTTCAAAAGCTTTCAATGATAATAATGATGGTAAGTTTTTAAAGGAGCTTTACCCAAGTTCAAACATTGAAATATATTTATTTTATTATTCATATTAAAATGTTAGAAGATTCAATTGATGTAACTAATACGAATGATGTAACTGTTGATACAGAAGTCTCCAAGCCAGAATCACAAACATCATTACTCTACAATCAAGTCACATATAATTACACTCAAGCGGTGATTAAAAATAAAATGCATTAATGACTTTTGAATATAAACATTACCTTTTCATTTAACAGGAAACTATCTACGAGACAAGTGCACGTTTATTATTTATGGCTGTTAAATGGGCAAAAAATTTACCAAGTTTTGCATCGTTGGCTTTCAGAGATCAGGTAATGTTGAAATGATCAAGCTGTCTCAAAACTGTCTCTTATTATACATTTTTTCATGATATAAGATTATTTTACTGGAAGAATCCTGGGCAGAATTATTTTTACTGAATGCAATTCAATGGAGTATGCCATTAGAAGTATCGAGCTGTACTTTATTTTCAATCACAGAACATGATCAGGATTCAAATAATGAAACAAAACAAGGACAAGTAAGAATATTCTAGTTGACACTTTCTTTTATTTACTCATAAATTAATTTAGTTTGTTCAAGATATCCGAATTTTAAATGATATTTTATGTCGATTTAAAACAGGTAAAGAATGAAAGTTTTAGAAATGTAAAATGATGTTAATTATTTGTCTTAGTTTTAGTAGATCCCGCTGAATTTGCTTGTATGAAAGCTATTGTTTTATTCCGCTCAGAGTCTAGAGGCCTTAAAGATCCTGCCCAAATAGAAAATTTACAAGATCAAGCCCAAGTATGTTAATCAGAATATTTTTCAATGATTCTATTTCAAATGTTTTATTTCAAGGTAATGCTTTATCAACATTGTAAGGCACAATTTCCCGAACGATCATCTAGATTTGGACGTCTTTTATTAATGATACCACTTTTGAGGCAGGTTAATTCACATAGAATTGAAATGTTATATTTTCAAAAAACAATTGGAAACACACCTATGGAGAAAGTTTTATGTGATATGTACCGAAACTAGAAATTAAATAGTAAATTTTATATTATTGATTAATCTAGAGTATTTAAGTTTATATGTTTTACAGAAATTAAGATAAAATAATATTAGAAGTAATTATTTTGAAAAGTCAAGGAATTTTAATTCATAAGTATTCATTTACAAATTCAATATAATACAAACGATCACAATTAAGTGAAAAATTATGAATATTCAATAAAATTATCATTTGATTCATGTTTGTAAACGAAAATATTAGTAAATTAATTTGCTCATATTAGAGATGTACTGATGAATTATTCAAAATTTCCAAAAGTTTGTATTTCTTGTGCAATAATTAGTACAGGTTACCAAAAGACCTCATTGAAAAGATATTATTTTCTTTAATGATTAAATTTAAGCATCTAAATTAAAACAGTGATTTCGAATTGCTACTTATAATTTTTATTTATTAAGTGTTATTAAAATTACGAAATAAAATGGTGTTTTTCATGGTATTGTATTAATAATACTTGTTATAATTTAATTTTATCTAAGATTATAAAAATTAAGAGTTTAAATATAAAAATTCATTAATCTAACACATCTTCATGTTGTATTAAAATAAAAATAATACCTGTAATATTTAACCAGATATCCTTTTCAATTAAAATAAATTGATGTACAAGTAAAATTAATAATACACCCGATTAATACATCCCAGTAAAACTCGATGTTGACATTTCATCAATGGAGTTACTTTGAGTGTCATTACTAATTCCTAATTGTATTCCTGTGTTATCAATGCTTGTATTTGAACTGATGGGAGAGTAAGTAAAAGATCCAGGATTTGATTTCTGACCTGTATCACATCGCATGACATTTCTTCTATATTTTGCACGAGCATTTTGAAACCATACCTGAAATTTTAAAAAGAAAGTAATTTTTTATTGAAAATCCAGATGTCACTAGTGTGCATTATTTTTAAAGGATGAGAGAACTTTTATTTGTTCTTACTTCTTTTGCAATGTTTGGCAACTGATTTAAAATAATAAAAAACTTATAAAAAAGGCCTAATTTAATTGATTATACCTGTAACACTCTTTTAGATAAGCCTGTCTTTTGAGCAAGCTGTTTTAAGTCTTTGGCATCTGGATTTTGATTTACTGCAAAATATGATTTCATCGTCCTTAGTTGATGATGCTTAAAAGACGTTCTAACTCGTTTTGCTCTTGATGCTGCTGATAAACCGTCTCTTGGTGATTGGCTATCTTCGTAGTACATATTTAACGAAGATGTTGAATCATGTTGTATGATTCCTAGTAAATATTTGGAGTTGAAATTGAACAGAATAAAAATTATCATTGTTTTCTTACCAAACTTGTATGATTCTTTGGCAGTATCGACATTTTCAATACTTGGCACATTATATTTTCTTTTTCGGGGCCGACCTTTTTGTGTTGTTTCAGAATAATCGATAGCGGTGGTAGGACTTCTATAATGGGAAACAGTTTTTCTTATAAGAATAAATTATATAAAATTAAATATTTTATTACTGTGACTTTTTAAAATGATTTGTACAACATATTCTCCCACTTTCTTGAACGGCAACTGTATCACCAGAATTAAAGGTTGTTTCACAATAAAAACATGAAAAACAGTCCAGATGATATACAAATTTCTTGGCTTTCATTACGAGATCATCTCTCTGAATGACATTATCACATCTCGTACATCGAGTGCAGAATAAACTAACGAATTATATATATGATTATTTAAAAAAAAAACAACTTTAATGAATAAAATAATTTTATTACCGATGATAATCGTGTTTGCAATATATGCTTCCATCTCGAGAATAGCAACTAACATCTTTATCTAAGCTTTGAGAACATACACTGCATCTTAGACAATGTGCATGCCAAACATTATCAATCGCTAGTAGATAGAATCTAAAAATTTATTTCATTTTAAAATAGATCAACAAATTTTTGTAATAATTTATCATACCTATCTAATATGGGTTTTTCACATGCACAACAAACTTCAGTTAAATTTACGGGACTAGTATATTCTTTAATCATTGTCATTTGACCTAGAGCTTAAGAAAAGAACCAATTTGAATATAATTGACTTATGATTTTAATTGAATATATTAAAAATCTACAACAACATTTTTGATTTTTTGTTTACGTTAGAAAATTTGAGTTCGTGTACATTAATTTTAAATATGGGTTTTTGTGTAATTCAGAATTCTAATTTTATTTTGATAATGAAAACAGACAAACATCGGCAACAAGAAAACATTGGTATTGTCTGCTAAATCTGAATAAAATCGAAGTGTCTCATGCCGATTTAAAAGTTGTTACCTCCGAATTTTCTATAAATTTAAGGGTTTGAAAATGGGATCATAGCAAAAGTGAGCCAATAAAGATATTGAAAAATGTTTTTGTACATGGTATCAGTTTCTGTTATTTTTATTGTTCGATTGAAATACTTTTTGATTTAATGATGAATTTTTTGCACAAAACCTTAATTTTTTTGTTTTTGAAAATTTATTATTTTGAATTCAATATATTTGATATATTTAAAAAAAAATCAAATTACAATGATCAGGACGTAAATTATCTTGAAATAATGAAGACCATTTCAATAAAAGATTAAAAAGGTTACGAATGCTACTGTTTGCTTTCATTTTGGTATCAATTTATTTTAAATATATGTGAAGATTCTTTTTTTTCAAAAACATGTGTAAGTATGTACAAGATTTTTCTTTTATGCTTCATACTGTATGTAGAGTAAATGTACACAAATACTGCGCAGGGCATATATATAGCAAACACTATTAATTATCAAGTGACTGCGTTTACAGTAAAGACAAAATTTTCTATCCCATTATTGAAGTTGAAAACCGTTTTTTGGTATAGGTTTTTCTTTAAAAAGTAGTATAGGTAATATTTACGTTTCAGTCATAATACTCGTATTGAAATCTTTGCAGTTTTGATGCACTGTAAATGATTGTCTTTTGTGACAAGCTGCTGCATTTTACTACTAATTAATAACAAGAACTTTTGAATGAGGAATTAAAAATTCATAAATTTTGTTTTTTAAGAAAAATTTTAAAAAATGTCTAAGTTAAATCAGACATGCATTTTAATTGATTTTACCATTATTATTTACCTATTTAGACAAAACAAAATTTAATTAGATGTTTTCAATAAAAGTATTAGAATTTATGGGGTTAACTCAACTTCCTTTTCATAAGTTGACATACTGTGGTAACTGACTGGAGGCGCGTCAACTCATCATATTATAGTGTTAAAGCATAACATTAACAAAATTTAAAATAAAACAAATGTATGGCAAAGTATTTGAGTTTTACTTGTGCAATATACATTCTTTTAGTATTTTTTGAGATTGCAAAAGAAGATTTTTTATTTGGCTCAAAATTATATCAGTTCGTTTTATTAATAAATGATAAACATAAAATGAATTAATAGAAAAGCAAACATTTCATTAAATTTCCCTTGAAATTTTAAAACTAATATTCAATTTAAGAAAAAAATGGGACTCAAACTTTGCATAGAAGTTCCAAATTAAAGATTTAAAAATTAAATATTTTTATAGTAAAAAGAAAAATAACGCATGTAACTACCAAAATAATGCAATTAGTTAATAGTGAAGTTAAAAATTTAGGATGTTTGCCAGTATCAAAATTAAGTTAAAATTTGCAGGAGTTTTAGTACCGTTTTGTAAATTTTATAAATTGTCAAAATCTAATTTGATTTATACAAAAATAGCAATACAAAAATAAAATATGAAGAAAAAAAATAACATTTAAAATATAAAATTCTACGTCAATTCTGTCTCATTTCATACAAACTATGTTTTGTAGCCATAAGATTGTACTATGACAAAAATTTAATAAATAGGTTTTTTTTTCTTCTAATGGCCAAAATGTACTTCAAATTTGATAAGATATAAATAATCCTGTAAGATTAAAGGTTTTTGAATAATTTCATCTTGCTAGTTAGGGTCACTTGGCATGTGTTTTAGTGTACTAGATAGACTTTGAAAAATGCACAACAACTCATAATTTTAACTTGGCGTTTGAAATTTTAACCCTTTATTTCTTAGTGTTAAACATTGACTTTACTGTATATTTCACTTTTTGACATTTGATACACAAATTATTTGAGAGTTTTTTGGATATTTTCTGTACTGGTATAAACACAATTCTGTCATAGATGTAATGAAAATTACATCTGAAGAACAATATTTTAAAGCAATGGCTTTATTTCTGTACGTTTTATGGAAGTATACGTATTTTTATAAGCTTCTCTGCAAACCATTTTCTCCAAGACCCATTTTTGATTGATTTCACTGTTCGACAAAAAATATTCGATATCAATCAAAAACCTGAAACACCCAAAAAGGATTTTTCACTCCTGATTATTGTTTAAAATGAACTGAATCATATTTTTATCGAATTTTGAAAATTTTAAAGAAAAGAGTAATTTTCCTTTATTCCAATATTTTTGTATGAAAACCCAAAAAGTGGTCCAAGTAAAGATTGTAGCTCATATTATGAGCAAAAACTTTGCAGAACAAAGTGAGTGATTTATTAGAACCAGAGTACCATAAAAATTGATTTTTGAGATTTTTTTCATTAAAAAATTTGAAAATGGTCTAAAAAATTCAAACACCAAAAAAAATTAAAAAAAAATTTTTTTTGGTCTTTTCAATTTAGGATCCACGAGATCCAAATGAGATCCACTTGTTTTGGATGAAAATAAAATTGCGTCCAGAATCGTGTACAGCAAAAAAAATTAACCTCTTATATAAAAAATATCTTTATGTTCAGAAATATAATGATATTAAAAATACTAATCAATCGTCTCTATGATGGTTCAATAAGTCCTAGTTAAGGTTTCTAGGATGGTGTTTTCGTTATGAGGCAAAAGTCTTGTTAATATTTTGAATTTTATTTTTTACTCTTTGTAAGAATATATGTTAGTTTGTAATTTAGAAGTAAACCAACTTTAGAAAAAATCAAACTTTGTTTTATAATATTTACAATATTAATGGAAAATGAATCTATTCTTTGAAATTTGCTTTATTCAAATAAAAAGAAATGATTCAGTGCATTTTAAATCGGGAAATATTCGGGATTGAAAAATCTTTTTGAGGTGTCTCTGGACTTTTTAATCAATTAAAAAAATGGTTCTTGGAAAAATTTACTAGAGAAGCTTATAAAAATACGTATGACTCCTATAGTATATATATATATATACTGAATTTTCACTATGAAAAGGGTTATTCATATTAGGGTTAAATTTTACTAGTAAATATAAAATTTTATCAAGGATACCAACTGGGTCTAATCCTGGGAAAGAGAGGGTTAAGTGTCCTTACTAGGATATCTATACAAAACGTATTATTGAAATTATCCTGCTTCCCCATAACGGTTTACATATGAAAACTTTGTACAGATTGTAATTTTTTTTTATGTCAAACTACTTAAAAAGGTTTTCACTATTTTTTGTGGTAAGTATCAAATTATTTTATTTAACAATTCGACACATATTTTTCTGAATAAAAACAAAATCCAAAAATAAAAAAAACGATAATATTTTGTTTCTGCAATGGTTTGATTTTGGAATAATTATAGAGAAATAACTAAAATAACCAAATAAAAAAGAAAGAACAAGAAAAGGAAAAATCAAAATAAAAAAAAACATAAACCCAGTTTTGTTGCAATGTGTTTTAGCATAATGTCATGACTTAAAAGTTTTTAAAAAATTGTATATTTTTTTACTTTAATGAAATACACAAACATTTCTTTTCTTTTGGTTAAACATACTAAGATACTTTTAATTTTTAACTCAAGTGTTCATGTATCAAGTTCACTTTAACACCAATGTTAATATATCTATAATGAAGAATCGTAATTACAATTAATCACCTGAAAATACTATTTACTATACAGTAGTAATGTTAAAATTTGTATTTATTATTATATATGCTTACGATACAATACAATTACTCTCTTACGCTCTTAATATAGAAACATGAAAAACCCCGTAAAAAAGAATTGTTCACACATTTTCACAATGAAGGTGCACTTAAAACTACACTTTTTTATTTATGATTTTGCTCATGAAAAGTCAAATATGTATGTGCGAATAACATAAATTCACTAGGACTGATAATTTTACTACTGCGCTTTTCCTCTCAATGATATGAGAAATAAAGTAGCATAGTGTTGGTTTATAAACAAAATGAAAGAATAAATAGAATGAGCGTCTGTATTATTAATATTTCTGATTGAAAAGAGTGTCAGTTTCTTTTAAGTCATCTGTCAGGATAACATTTTCCATTGTAAAGTTTTAAATAAAAGCTTTCACGAGAAATGCAAACCACTGAAATTTTTTTAATTGATTATCAACATGTACAGTTATAGTTAAAGTACATTTTCTTTATTAAGATTGTGAATGGTGAAATAAAGTTTTTAAATGTAGTTTGAAGTTAAACAACCTCTTAGCTCTATTTAACAACCAAAACTCTTAGTTTTTTTTTTCTTTTTGGTATATTCAAATAATACTGGAAACAAAATGATGACCACGGACAGAATCTGCCATCAAGAACGCATTTTTTTCCAAATATTTTTTGAAGTATGTCAAATATGTAGTATGTTTGAAAAAGGCTTCACACTGCGCATGAAAAAAAACTAACAGCAAAAAGCATACAACGTTTTCAATAAAAAAATCTGATTGGCTTATAATGTTTACATTCGTATAATACAGGATGGTTAAAAAGTTGTATACATACATATTTACTGAATGTATAAAAAAATCAAATAATGAAAATATGGTTTACTGACTTTACCCGCTAGTTAAAAAGAGAGAAATATATTCATTGTTAGTACTGCAAAACGTTACTGATGTTTTGTAGATACTTTTCATCTTGATATTTGTAATAATCATCATAAAATAATTTAAGTAAACATAATTATGTGCAAACAATTAAAGAAAGTGCTTTTAAAGCGGTGTTTTGATTCGAAGTTTGGGTTTTACAATATTTTATTTCATTAGTTTGTAAATTGATTGTATTTTTTTGACAAAAAATATAGAATTTAAATATAAAAAAAATCTAGTCGGAACAAGTCAAAATGTGTAAATATTAAAAAAAATAAATTTAAGAATTATACTGCTTAACAAAAAACAGTCGATGTCATACTTCAGAGAAATCCCGAAACACGTCAAAAAGATTTTTCAACCCTGATTATTTTCCACTTTGAAATTTGAAAATCCACTGATTCGTTTTTGTTTTATGAAAAATGAAATTTGCATAGAAGAGTCCTTTTCCCTTAATAATTGATATAAAATGACACTTTTCTTTGCAAATTTTATTTTTTCTAAAACAAAAATGAATCAGTGGATTTTAAAATTTCAAAGTGGAAAATAATCAGAATTGAAAAAACTTTTTGGGGTGTTTCGGGATTTCTCTGAAGTATGACATCGACTGTTTTTTGTTAAGTAGTGTTATCAAGAATTGAAAAATTATTTTTAATTAACTTTAAAACTTACTATTTACTCCAAATGGTCTGTTTGTAGACAATGCCAGAAACTTAATACCGTGAAATAGTCTGAGAATGGCCACCAGTCGTGAGATTGGCCTATAAACTACGAGACTTTTTTATTATTTAAAAAAATGTATGATCAGTTCAAGATATGTCTACATCAAAATGATAAACACTATTTTAAAAATATGGAGCATTCTAATTAAAAATGGGTGGCCAATCTCAGGTTGCGCGGCCAATCTCAGACCATTTCACGGTAATGCATTCCTTTTTTGAAAATTAGATACCTTTTTGTGTCCAATATTCTTGCGTTATTGGATAAAAAATAATTCAGATAATGCTAAAAGCTAGGATTCAAAATATTTTCTTTCACATAACTTTATAATCGTTAAAAAATTTACCCAGCCAATTATTTTTTAGGTCTTTTAATAAAAGAAAATGATAATATCAACATATTAGTTGCGTTTGTAAAATTTTGCATGTCGAAAAAATGATGCAGATGATTGAATTAACAGTTTTATGATCAATTATTAGAAAATTTACAGTTCTTGATGTTTGTTTTTTCATTTAAAATTATCATATGGGGAGAAATATAAATAAAATTTCGGATGCCTTTATTTTTTGCTATAAATTTGTACACTGGTTCTTCATGCCATTCTAAGCATCAGTGCAAAAAAAAAATTTTTTCCGTACACACGTTCTCGAGATATCGCGCTTTGAAATTTCGCGAATGGCGCGCGCGGCCATTTTTTGACTTGTGATATCTCGCGAACCACAAAACGCAGAAAAAATTCTAAATATGTTTTGGAAAGATATGAAAGATATCTTTAACAATTTCCTAAAATATTTATAAAAAAATATTGATTTCATAATTAAATTTCAATTTAAAACTCTATTTTTCCATTTTCTGGTAGTTGGACGTGATAAATTTTTATTTTTTTAATATGATTTTGTAGCTTTCATATTCAGCAATACATTAATTTTGGTTTTGGTAGCCTTGAACTTTTAAAGATACAGAGCCTAAAAGAGCCATTTAATTACAATTGTTATGAAAAAAGAGTTTTTTATGATGCGTACCAAACATTTGAGTAACATAGGACACTTAAATGAATCACCAAAAGTATGAATATTCTTCTTTTTGTATGAAAAAGTCACCATCTGAACTTTTTAATGAAAATTTGTATTTAAAGCGCTCTTTTAGGCTCTGTATCTTTAAAAGTTCAAGGCTACCAAAACCAAAATAAATGTATTGCTGAATAAGAAAGCTACAGAATCATATTAAAAAAATAAAAATTTATCACGTCCAACTACCAGAAAATGGAAAAATAGAGTTTTAAATTGAAA
>LN484041.1:0-19985 GCA_900002565.1 Culicoides sonorensis
CAATGCATACAATATGAATCACTGATGCCTGATAATAATTTTGCATGTTTATATGAATTAGCTATCAATTTATTACAAGTTTTATTTTTTTTTTCTTTTAAAAAAATAAATAAATTTTTTCATGTCTCAACAGAACCAGCAAGTTGCTGTTTTAGGACCAAATTCGTTGTGGTTGAAAATATTCTTATTTTGATAAATTCACTTTACTCGAAAAGTTTTCAAAAAACATATTACAGAACCGTACATCTTAATGAGTAAATGAAAGATTCTCATTGATATTACTTAGGCCTATTGCTATATGGTACAACTTGAAATGAGGTCAAATATTTGCAAATTATACTTTGTAAAATATTAACACATTGACGTTGATATTGATTAAAAGTAATATATTTACCTTTGTTGTAATTTAGAAGAATTGAAAAACTGCAATTTTCTTTTTTATTTTCTATTCAAATTCGAGTTCCAATTATTTTATTTTTAAAGTTATGTCAGATAAAATTTCTACGAGTTTCTTAACTTTAAACAATATTAGGAACATTGATATTAAACCGTTGACGTCAAGAATTAAGTTTTTTTTAATATTATTTTATTAATTATTTGTCATTTTATTGTTTTCTTTGCTTTTTTTAAATTGTTACTACAAGCAATATTCATTACACCTAAATTTAATGCCAATATGGCCGCTTAAAAATACAAAACGCGCACGAACAGAACATAGCGTTTCAGAGACTTACTTGTAATACTGCAAAGTGGGAGTTATTTTAATTTGGATTCACCGTTATATTGAGACCATAGTCTGGAAAAAATACTTGTTTAGAATGAAATTTTTCTTTTACCATTATATGACTTTGATTTTGAAAAAATAACATGAGATTGGAATTTATTATACAGAGTTCTTAAAAATTTTTCAAGTAATAAATGGAAAAAGGCACTTAAAACCAGGGTGTGTGTCTTAACCCTCTCTTTCCCAGGAATAGATCCAGCTAGAATTTGTGATTAAATTTTGTATTTTTTTAGTAGATTTTGACCCAAAAATGAATGATGAATAAAAAAAAATGGGAAATTCTAACCACTGGGCGGTTTAGAGAAGTGCATTTCTATGGGACTCGTTTCATTGAATATAATTAAGTTTTAATTTTAACAATTATACCGCCATTTTGAAAATAACCGCCGTTTTGAAAATAACTGTCATTTTGAAAATAACGGTCATTTTGAAAATTTTCCGCCATTTTGAAAAACTTTCGCCATTTTAAAAGTTTTAAAAAAAATATTTGAAAAAATCGGACATTTTGGGCTTTTGAACATTTTCAGGCTCTGGAGCCTAATTCTTGAGCCCAAATTCTGATCCCAATTCCTGAGCCTAATCTCAGAGCCATTTAGTTAAAATTAATTTTAGTAAACTTCTCCACCCAACAAAACAAATTATCAATATATTTAAAATTTTAACCGTTTTTAACGAATTTTCAGGCTTTGGAGGCTCTGGAGCCCAATCCATAAGCCCAATCTCAAAACTAATGAGTTTTGACAAATCCTTAAGACCTCCTCTGTCTATTAAAAAAAACCAGACCTCGCTCTGATGGACCATTCCGGAGTTATGACCGAATCGGACAACCTGACAACCTGACAAACTGACAAACTGACAAACAGACAAACAGAGTGACGGCGGACAAACCGTCTGTAATAGTGCATTTTTTCTTACGAAATGCACTAAAAAATCAGTTGTCAGAGTAAAAAATGTTCAGGAATAGCTAGCAAAAATACGTATAACTCCTATAGAACTATGAACAGAAATTCACTATAAAATTGCTGTAAAAAAATGGTTTTTCTGACAAAATATCTTTGACGGTCAAAGATTTTTTTAAAACTAGTACTAGTAGAAATCCATCAAAAAATCTGTTAGTTCAAGAAAAAAATTGTCAGAAAGTGAAATATGAATATTAAAAATGCATTTAAAATAAATGTCCCCCCAGTGGCTCGTCGGAATGAAAAGGTTAAAAACTTATTTGAAATCAATATTCCACCGGTGGGACACTGGGAAAGAAAGGGTTAACCATAATTCACATGACACGTACCGTAGTCATTTTCTCAAACGTCATCAATTAAATGTCAATTTGAAGACGCTCACATTTTTTACAAATAATTAATTGATTATTAAAAAGGAAATTCAAAAAAAAATAATGAGTGACGCAGAAGGACTTTCAATACAAGAAATGCTCAAAAGCATTGAACGGTAAAGATAAAACAGTAATAATATTTACTTCATTGGTATAACCTTACAAAATATTTTTGTTTCTTCTTCCAGATACAATCCCGAACATCTGAAAAAAATTGAAGATTATGTTGAAGAACAAGCAAAAACAAATGAATATGATTTGGAAGCAAATTTAGCTGTGTTAAAACTTTATCAATTCAATCCTCATTTACTCAATTTGGATGTCACTTACACGATACTCTTAAAGGCATTGACTAATTTTCCACACACAGATTTTGTGTTATGCAAATGTTTGTTACTTCCAGCACAAATGGCAGATGACAATGTGCGAGAAATTATTTATCTTGCAGATATTTTGGAACAATGTGACTTTTCAGTCTTTTGGTCAAAGGTTGATTCAAATCCTGATTTATTTAGGAAAATTACAGGGTTCTATGACTCAATAAGGAAATTTGTTTGTCATGTTGTTGGAATTACATTTCAAACAATTGAGAAACAATATTTTGCTGTTCTTTTGGGAAATGTAGATGGTAAGTTTTTGTTGTTATTAATTAATAAAATAATGTTTTAATTACAATTCTTTTATAGAAAAAACTGTACAAAATTGGGTAAAGAAAAATGGATGGAAAGATGAGAATGGATTGATCTTTATAGCCAACCAAGATGACAATATTAAGACTAAGAATATCACTGAAAAGATTGAATTTGAGAGTTTGGCAGGACTTATGGCTGCTTGTTTAAATTAAAAGTTATAAAACCATAATAATGAATAAATAAATAAAAGATTCATCAATATTGTACCATTTATTTAAATTAAGAGCTTATTGCTTCTTAAAACTTTTCAAAATTGGATAGATATTGTCAAATGCATCGTAAATTTCTTGACGTACTTTTGCTCCAGTCAATACAACTTTTCCGGAAACGAATATTAAAAGAACGATTCTTGGTTTAACCATACGATAAATAAGTCCTGGAAAAAGTTCCGGTTCATAAGAACTGAACTTTGCGTGTTGAAAAACCAGTCCCTCAAGACGAATTGGAAATTTAACATCACAACTTCCTACCATATTTTGAATTTTAAAATCCACAAATTTGGCCTAAAAAATTAAAAAAATCAAAAATACTATTTATTATTAAAAGGAAAATATTTACTGTAAAGCCTAATTTTTGAATAATTCGTGCATATTTGCGAGCTGCTAGTCTAGAGTCTTCTTCACTTTTTGCACCTGTACACACCATTTTCCCAGATGAGAAAATCAAAGCTGTTGTTCGTGGCTCTCGAATTCTCATAATAACCGCAGCAAAACGTTTTGGATTATATTCAGCGTTTCTTGCGTGAAGTGCAATTTTTTTCAAGTCTAGCTTACAACTTAAATTTACAGTGGACACAATATTTTGCAATTGAGGCACAATACCAGAATCAGCAGGAGTTTGTGGTTGCATAACACTTAGTGGTGTCTGTGGAGCATAAGATGGGACAGACGGCAAATTCTCAGACATGGGTGTTTTTGAACTTGTTGATGTATCTTGCATCGGCACCATTGGTGACATTAAGCTTTGCTGTAATAAAACTAAAGGGTTAGAATATTTTTGAATTAAAAAATTATTGATTTTTACTAACTGGTGTTTGAGATAATAATTGTTGAGGTGTACTTGGAGCATAAGATGGAGCATAAGTGTGTGTTTTGATAGGAGTTTGTTGCATTCCAGTTCCTGTAGCTAAACTACCATAAGGGGTTAAGTGGGGCATTCCTTGCTGTTGATTATTTGTATGTGAGGTTTGTTGCTGAAATGCATGTTCTAAAATCTGCTGGTCAAGTTCTGGATGATGAATTGGGGTGAACATTTGATCGCCGCCACCTGGACTCGGTAACATTTGATTATCCATTTCAAATGATTAAAAGTTTGTTGTATTCTTGCTGAACCTTTATTTATAAATTTATATCAATGCAAAATTCGTTTAATATTTTTTTAACAAAATGTTTGCATTTATCTTCAGATGAATGAATTTTATATATTTGTTTGATTTTTTATGTACACTGTTGTTGTAATTGTAAGTTAATTGGTTGAAAATTAAATTTGCTCATGTGTCTTGATATTTCTCATTATTTTTCAATTAATAATCACTATAATTTAAATTATATTTCTTGTTTTAAATTATTTTTTTTTTGTTTTGTTTAATAAATATGTGAGACAAGTATACCGATTTAAAATTACGATTCTGCAATGACAATTGGAAGTTATGACAACTGGAAGTGATGGAAGTACCGAAACCGCAGTTCTAAAATATTATTTGAAAAGCCCGTTAAATATCTGTTGCGGTACTAATTTGTAGTTCCGCTATTGGCCACTACTTAGTGAATAGAAAAAATTTCTCAGGTATTGTCATCCCAGCACGAAATTCTAGTGCGCCTCTTTGTGATATACATATAGGCGCATAGAAAAAAAGTGCGCACACGAAAAGGCGCACAAGAATTTAGTGCTGCGACGATAATAAGCCAAAGTCGATGTCGAAGATGTGCTCATTTGTATCCAGAGATGCGCTTGAGAGATGAAGTAGAACGTTTGCAGTCAAAGAAAAATTGAGAAGAACTTTTCACCTCCACAAACTCAAGAAGTGACTGATTAAATGAATGAAAGTGTATAAAATGTTTACAATACAATAATTATTAATTGATAAATTAGTCATTTAATTAATTAATTAATTATGACTCTCCATGATAAATTTTCAATGATGAGTTTAGTTTCATGGGTCCGATGTCCTTATGACATCAATATATTTGTCAACTCAAATTCCTCGAACGGTTGTTCCTGGTCCAATATCTATATGTTGCAGTGTTTGAGATTATGCAGCTGTGAAATATTGAATGTTTGGTTTGAGATACTCAGTTTTCTAAGTAAAGAAATGAAATTTTCAACAGTGTACTATAAAAAAAAAATTAAAGTACCAATATAATAAAGTGAATTAAAGGAATTCTTACTGTGATGTATTCAAACTTGTACCAGAAAACTACCTCATGGTTTAAATTGAGTGTTGAAATTTTATCCAAATCGACATACATCTCAGTAACATTCTTACATTTGGATCTTCTAATGTGTTCTTTTGTACAAGTAAACGTCTTGGAGATTTTGAGACATATTCCGCACAGATAAATATTTCCTTTGATATTCAATCGTTGTTTGTTGTTATGACTTCGCAAACTGATTAATGATGAAAATATTTTATTGTGACAGTCACATTTAAATACAGATGAAAGTGAAGTCTCGTTTGGTAGAATCTCCGATGGTGGAATTTCTGGATGTGAAGTCTCTGTTGGTAAATTCTCCGATGGTGGAATTTCTGGATGTGAAGTCTCTGTTGGTAGAATCTCCGATGGTGGAATTTCTGGATGTGAAGTCTCTGTTGGTAAATTCTCCGATGGTGGAATTTCTGGATGTGAAGTCTCTTTTGGTAGAATCCCAGAAGGTTCTGTTGGTAATCTCTTGTTATATAAAAATACCTGAAAGATTAACCAAAAAAAAAATTAATAAAGTGTTTATTTTAATTAAATATTTGAAAACATACACCTTTACAAAAACTCTTGTAAAGGAACCGCCGTTTAACCAAAAGAACACATCTTGTGTTTGGCAACTTTTGTATAGGAAGCATAAACTTCATCACTCAGCTTTTGCTCTCAAAATTTTAATATGTCTCATTCAATTTTATTTAGAACAATGAGGTCAATTTGATGAGTGTAAAGTTTGCAGGTAAACATTTTTTAAGTCCGTTAGTGCTAATAAGATTTAATGTCCATTGGTACTTAACGTTGGTATCTTGAGTTCCAATTATTGAACGAAGTGCTAAATTCTGTTAGAATGCAAAATAAGTTGATTGAAAAAACTCAATTTGACACCCTGTCAGAATTTTCAAGTTTCTGTAAATTTCAGGATTCATTTTTAGTGAGTCCGTAGGACTCAAAAATACCAATAGCAAGGTTAATTTTAAAAATACCAATCATGGGTTAAAAATTATTCTGGTGCTAACTTTTGTTGGTGTTCAAAAATTGTTATTGGTGGTTAATTTTCCGTCGGTGCTCACTTCACACTCAGCTCAATTTGCCCAATTGCAGCAGTCATGTGCAGCAAAAATAAAGTAATGAAAAAGTGATTATGTTGGTTGTTAATTCAGTGGTAGTCTATCAGAAGTACTGAATTCTTTTTTTGCATAACTTTATTTTTGCTGCACATGACTGCTGCAATTGAACAAACTGAGTTTGCCCTACATTAAAATCAATCAGACGACCATGACTACAAATCATTCTGATTTTAACTTTACTAATAGATTTGAAAATGTGGAATGTATATATTGTGATGAATTTTTTTGCAAGAAACATCATTTCTCCCCTTGTGAGATGCGTGAAATTCTAAACAGCGAGGAATTAAAGTTCCACATCGAAACATACCACCTCACATTTGTTTGTGACATTTGTCACAAATCAATTATAGGAAAAAAAAGCCTTTTGGCCCATTTCGGGTTTTATAGTTACCTTGCCACAAAAGATTTACCAGGTCTGGTAAACAAATTTCGACAAATCAACCATCATATAATAGAATTTTTTAATGAAAAACTCGAGTCTGGGAAAATCCAATTATCTTCTTTAAGTACCAGTAATTTTGAAGCTGAAAATCGAGTACCAAAGTTTACATTGTATTTTATTTTTTATGGTTTAGTGGAGGATTTGATTGCTGATGAATCGTATAGTGAGGAGGAGAAACGATTCTTTTTGTGGTTTTACTCACCGTTTAATGGGAGTAGTGTTGATGTTCAGAAAAGAAGTTGTCGGCTCGTAAAGCCTAGCCTTCCATCAACATCACGTAGAAGTGAGAACCATTATGACCAAGCGAGGTATGATATAATTAATCAATTTGAAACGGAGACAAAAAATAAATTAATTCGCGTAACGATTGATTTCATAAATGAAAATGAATTTCCTGATTTTCTCAAGTTTGGTTTAGAATATATAATGAATAATTTTATTCATGAGATCAAATCCACCCTGGAGAGAGCATTGCACCAGATCATACACTCAACACAATCCGCATTCGTGAAAGTTGGTAAAGCAACATTGGGCTTAACAAAGAAACTTTTAAACGAAAACCAAATTGACCAAGACGCTTTGGAACTGGGGATTGCAGAAAAAGTGTTAGAAAAACTGAAATTAGGAGACTATACTACAACTAATTGCGAATAAAACTTCTATTAGTAACCGTCCAAGAATTGAAATAAATGAAAAAACGGTAAGCATATTTAAATGCTTAAAAAATAACATAAAATATGATTTTTAAGAATGTTTTTTATTTTTATTATTTTCAGAGACAAAATCATCAAAATTATTTACCTCAAAATAAAAATTATTTAAATATTAACTTTAGCATGCATTTAGAATGCAGCAGGATGCGTTAATTTTAAGTTAAAAATTATAAATTAATTTAATAGACCAACATGTGTACTTTAATTGTAGTTTAATATCAAAGTATTAAAGTAATTATTTTTAAAATGATTTTAAAAGATAGTTTATCATTACTCAATCCAGAGACAAGTAATCCATGTAAGTCATAATTCAATCAATGAAATTACACTCTAAATTTTTAATTATTAGGGCATCACAAGTCTCAGATTAATGGGTCACCCCAACAGATAGTATAAGATTTTATTCAAGTGCGATTGTTTTTAATAATTATTCTTATCCAATGTTTCATACGAATTGATTTTAATTTTCGGTTAAAAGTTATCAAATCCCACCAAAGTATATGTGTAGTAAGAAATACCTGATGAATGTGTAGAAAGCGGAAGAGCAAAAAATTACTCATATAATTGAATGCAATATAAAAAAAAATAGTTGTCTTACAAATTAAATGATCTTAACAAAGAGCAAAATGCCTGTGCTAACACAAGACGTTGTAAAAATTGCAGTAAAAACCAATTTAATTCCTGATGCTATACCACAATTGATAGAATTTGATCAAACACAACCTCTTACCACAATAATTCAAAATCTTTGTAATCGATGGTCAATTGTTTGACGATTCGACACAACAATGTTTTGTGACAGAAAAAAATCGGAAGGAAGTCAAAAATGGAACTGTTCTCCAATTGAGATCTTCTCCCATGAAAACAAGCAAAGATATCTTGAAAACCCTTGAATCGGGCACCCAGGAAGAGAAATTTATTGCATTGAAGGAACTTGCTGAATTAAGCAGTGATCTTACTTTTGCTATTGAATACATCAAAGAAAAAGGACTTAATATTCTGATTCATATAATTGAAAATGAAGATTGGCCAATTAATTTGTTACAATTCATTATGATGGCTTTTGTGGAATTGACGGATCATGGAACTGTCAGCTTTGATATTCTTTCGGAAACTTTTATTAATCGGAATATTGAATTCATAAAAAATTCAAGCAAGTACCACCAGAAGGAAATCATTATTGCTGCTTTGAATATTTTGGAAAATATTGTGCAAAATGGAAGCAAACATCATATAATCGAAAAGGAATTTGTCTACAACAGTTTGGAAAGTCTGTTAAATACCCTGAAAGAAAGTGATAAGTTATCAAATCAACTTCAGAATAATACCCTTGCACTCATAAATGCTCTCATTATTAAAGGTAATGATGAGACAAAGAAGATAATTTCTGAGACTTTTAGTAAAAAGCAATATCGTAGTGTTATCCTTGGCAAAGTCATTTCGGAAACAATGAGTCAAGAGTTGTCTCATCAACTTTACGTTTTCCAAACATTGACTCTTAGTCTTTTGGAAAATCGGATGCGAGTTTCAGTTCAAGCACATGAACAAGAAGTTATAGATAAAATTAATAAACTAAAGAAAATTGCATTTGATGCTGATGGAAGTGATACCCATCTTGATGCTAGTAGTGTTAGATTATACAATAAAAAGCTCGGGTTTAAGGATAATTTCAACCCAGTGAAAGATTTCATTGAAATTCCTCCAGGACTTTTGGCATTAGATTGTATACTTTTTTTCCACCAATTTTATCAACATTTATCAACACAGACAGAAAAACAGTTTTTCAAATTTGAGTTTTATTGTTATTAAAGTTCCAATATTTTTTATATCGTACAATATCAGCCGACCATTTAGGGTAAGGCGGTCAATTTGGGTTAATCAGCCATATTGAATTGACACAGATCGACGGACCCTGTGAGCCTTATTATCAATTAATTGACATAAAATTAAACGATTAGGCCATTATAAATCTGAAAAAAAATAATAATAAGGAAAAACTATTGAAGAAACAGACTTAATAAATAAAATTTGATTCAAACAGACATACACGATTTTTTTGTATCTTTTCTATTTATTTCATTTTTCTAATATTTTTTTAATTTTAAATGTATTCTTTTCTGAGAGAATTATTATTTTTTGAATGGTGCTGTTAAATAGTTAAATTGGATTGGATTCGTTCAACTCTTTTTTTTTTGTTATTTTTCTATTTATTTCTTTAATAAATATATTTCGTGTTAATTTTATTAGTATTTTGCATTTTATTTTAAGGTACATGATAATGCAATCTTTTTATTTAATTTATTATATTAAAAATAATGTTCTTCATCAGCAAAAAATGCTTTTTAGGAGAAAACACAAAAAATATTGTTATTAATATTTGTGAACTTTATATGCTTATATTATATTTGCATATAATGGTGTCACGGTTATATTTGAATTGTATAATTTACATTTTTCAGAATATACATTTGTATTACAAAATTTCTTTTTTTTTATTTTATAAAATTCATAGAAAAACGAAAGGAAGAGTAATTTTCTCATTATCATGATGAAACTTAAATTAATTTGTTTAAAAACCAATTATTAGTGCATATATTTCTTTTTTGATTATTATTCGTTACGATTTTTTATATTTCTAAAGACTTTCATTTTGGCTACTAATTTGAAATTGCAATTTTAAAATTAGTTAACTTTTTAATCAGACATACACATTTTTATATAAATCTTAATTATGTAGAATTTTAAAAAATTAAATAAACATTGAACAATGGATAATTTTCCTTTCGTGTAACACAGTCAGAGTGCTCTTCAAATAACGGTAGCAGTTTCAAAGTAGTATCCAACTTGTGGTCTCATCTATTTTTTTTAACCAAAATCTAATTACAAATATGAATTTTATAATACTTTTTTGTTGAATATATTATAATAATTTTTAAATTTGTAATTATTTTATATACGTTTAGAAATGTTAACTTACACACTGCTTAAACACAGATGCATATATTTATTTGTTTTAGTTTTTTTTTGCAAATTGAAATTGTATGTTTTGAAAAGATGGTTTTCATGAATTGAGTTTTATTATTAAAAAGAGACTTAACAAAATTGTATCACAAGAAATTTAGTTAAAACTTTATTTTGTTTTAAACAATTCAAATCACAAAACTTTGTTATTGCTTAATTATATTGAAATACTGCAGCATTTTTAATTAATTATAAGATTATAGTGGCCGCTAAAATTATTTGAGCATTTTATTTTTTCTATTAATTTTTGTAAGATTCAAATGTAATTATTTTTTTATACTATCAAAAGACATGCATATTCGGTCATGAAATAATATTTAACTTTAAAAATTCCCAGTTTTTCACAAAAATATACATTTTAAAAATTGATATGCAATATTACAAATAAACTTATAACTTATTTTCAACATACAATATTGTTTTTTTTTTTATTTATTTATTGTTAATAGATAATTTGGTTTTATATATGAGCAATTTTCTATAGTGGATATATAGCTTTATGCCAGATAAATACATTTTGATACTATTAGTAAAGATATTAATTTTTGTTAAATATTGTCTAAATTGAAGAAACTTCCATCAAGTTATTATAATAATTTACATATCATTTCAAACATTGGTAAGCTAAGAAAAAATCTATACGCTTTTATATTACGGTTTATCGACTCTTTTTTGTACAAATCATTTATGTTTTATATATTAATAATTCCCTTTACTTATTATTATAGTTCAAATATCATCAAAATTAACTTTCCCTAGATGGTAAATTTCTTTTTTTTTTCAAAGTGTATTTAAAACACAAAATAATTAAATCATAAATTTTTTCTTGTTATACGAAAAGTTGATTAATTCTGAATTTCAGGACGGAACTTAAATAAATTGTTTTTTTTAAATTTTATAAATTTAATTAAACAGAAACGTATATTTTAATTTTTTTTTACAAGTTATTTTTTGCATAATCGCAGCATCACAAATGGTTTTAATTATTCGGTTGGCTTTTTTTTTATATTTTTCTATCATATCTAAAAGGTTTAATAAAATTAATATCTATAAGAGCCAGCCTATTTTACAATACAAATTTGAGCGGTTGTACGATAACAAATTTGGCCATAATAATTAAAAGTTAAAAATCTATCGAATTAATGAATATCATTTCTTTTTTTCAATATTTTGTGGGGCGAATTTCCAAATTTGTTGTCAATACAATTTCATTTATATTTTTTTAACAAAAAAAAAATTAAACCAATTGGATTGAATTATCTTATCTTTTATATTATTGTATAATAATGAGTATTCAAATTTACTTTCATACTTTTATTGCGTCACAACCGCACTAGTCTTCCTATATTTTCTCAAGTTCAAGCCGTTTTTACTAGTTTTTTAGATAATCTTCTTTTTTTGTTTGTTTAATTAAACAAAAAAGATCAATTCAACTCAATGCACTACTTTAATTATTTCAAAAAACAAATCAACAAGAAAGTAATATTTTAAAGAAAAATTAAATTTTTATATTTAATCTAAGTTATTCCTTTTTATAAAATGAACAGACATAATTAGACTGAAGGAAGTTGAATCGAAATGGCCTGAACTGTTTTGAAAGTACTTGTTCAAATATATTTCTTGGTTATATGTTTATGTGATGTTTTTAGTAAATTTTTAAACTTTCAAATCTATAATTGTTGTAGGATTCAAAAAATTTTGTCTTTGCGACGTATCTAAATTCGTAGACAGCGTTCGTCCCAAAGCAGTAAATTTGTCACGTTCATTGTCCTTCCGGCAACAAGCGTTGTAAATACAAACACGCACTCGGTAGACAAGATAACATAGAAAATGTATGATAAATACGAAAATCAGTCCTCCGACGCTGATAGCCAGTGCTTTGCCAGGTCTACTCCAGTCCATGGGTTTGTAGACAAAAGGTTCATCGAGCCTAAAAAAAAAATAATATGCATATTAAACAATATAAACTTAGAGTTAATACAATATTTACCTATTTGTACCATCCATTATATAATATGTAATGGTGAATATCATATAAATTATCCCTAATCCTATCGTTTGATAAGCATGCTGAATTTTAATGGGATGTCCAACAATTATAAGGTCAATTAACATTAAAACAGAGTTTATAACATGGCTCATCATATTTACAGCATTTAGTTTATGAATTTCTAAAAGTAAATAATGTTAACAAAATTAATGTGACTTTTTATTTAAACAATACTTACCGGGATCATATATAACTGTCCAATACATGACTGTTATAATTAGCGAATATATTGTAGCAATGGTGTAGAAAAACCAATACGTTTTATGAATAATGTTCTTTCTCGTTGGGTTATCCAGTTCTGGGAAAAAATGAGAGACAAAATCTATAAAAAAACATAAAAACATTAAAGGGTTATATATACTTACCAAACTCTTCTTCTACAATCATTATTCCTCCCGTAACGATAAATGCTGCAAGCCATGCTTGAATGGCACACGCTAGAATTCCCCAATTTGTTAAATAAATACACCACTTGGCATAATGATGTTCAGTTATTGGTTCCTTAAAAATCAAATTATACTTTTACTAGTCAATAAATAAAGAAAAATCGGCGATCTCGAATTCAAGTCGAAAATTATATAACAGTAAAAAAAATCTTATGCACTTTTCTAAATTTTCGAGGTGTGAGATTTTCTCATTTTTTAAGCAACTAAATAAATCTAGTATAATACTTACAGTTCGGCCTATGTCAAGTACTGTACATACAACAATTGCAAGAAATGAAATAGCCACCAGCCATCGATAAAGCAAATAAAAAAGGCTTACTTGTGTATTTGTTTGCCACTGAGAAAATAAAATCAATATAAATATATTATTAGTTTTTTTTTTAAATCCATTGTACATGTTTTATTTTGGTCAAAGAATTCATCACATACTTGACATAAATAAAAATGATGTTTGTGTGTTTTGACTCTATTAAGCATTAAATTTGATGTTTGGATATCCGGATCGTCTGATTTGCAGGTATTCCATAATTTGTTTACCATATTTCTGTAAAATAGAAAACAATAATTAGTCTAAGATTCAAGACAAAACTAAAAGTTGTTTGAATTTTGAATAGTAGATATTTTAATCTATTTTCAAATACAAATGACTCATTGCACTTATTTTTGTAGGTTCCACTAAATTCTAATCATAAGAGAAATTGCTTCTTTTGGAAATTAGTATTTTCGTTCTTTTGTGTTTTAATCCTTTAGTGAATAAATTTAAATTAACATAAATTGTGCTATATTTTACATACATAAATAATAAAAGTCAGATCAGATTCACATGTTATGCAAATGTTTTAACTTTTAAAAATAAATGTAAAGAAATTTTTTTATTATAAAATGTTTTCAAATTTCTTTTGTTTTCATTGGTGTTAACTTTTTATTAATATGTACTTTTAACATCAAACTAAAATGAAGAGAGAAAGAGTTGGATGTGCACAAAAGAAATAATTAGATAAAGTACTTACGTCTCAACAGGACGAGAAGTATTATTTTCTGCATGCCTTGCCATACGATACTCATATGTTATCACTCAGATTTCTTAATATAGGAATGCTGATTAATCTATATACTGTGAAAGTGTATTTTTTTTTAATTAAGACAAATACGCACTATGAAGTTAAACTTTTTTGTCTCTTCAGCGAAAAAGATCATTAATAGATGAACAACATGTAGGAATGCAAATTCATCTTACTGTTGATTAAACTACCTATTTCTCATTTGCAAAATGTAATTCTGAAGGAAGAAAATAACAAGAAGAAGAAATAGACAAAGTCTTTTTTTAGTTTTCTAAAAGGAAATTTTAATTCATATGTGAAATATTGTGACCATTAAGTGTTGTGTTTGTATACATGAAACTAAATTGTGAGATTTGTTATGATTTTAAGTTTTTAAAAAATTCTGCGTAAAATTTTTTAATCCATATTCATCTCTAGACCAGAAAAATACTGCCTTTGTTTTAATTTTTATTAAATTTACACAGAATTATCTTACTGAATTCATAAATTTTATCGTTAAATTTACTCTACGAAAATATTAAATATTAACTATTTTTTAAATAATTTTATTTATGATAAAAAGTATTAATAAAAGTAAAGTTCATGCTAAAAATAGTTTTTCTGTTTCAAATTTAAAAATAACAGGTATTTGTAAACACAAAGGAACATAAAGAGGATGTCTTTAAAACGAATTTCTAAGAGCGTATTTATTATTCGGGACATATTGTTTTCAAATTCAAGGTCCACAGTTGAAAATAAAGTCTTGAGCTGATCAGATTTTAACATAAATGGTTTCGGCTATGACTTTAGAAAGAATCCCAATAACTACCCTCTCCGTGTTTCCCAGTATAGTAGTGATAAGTGTATCATTGACATGTTTTTATTTGTGCGTGTGTATGATTGTTGTGAATTTTAAAAACTTCCAATTAAATTATTATTGAATAGGTTGAATATTTGTTTTGTCATACATTAAATATACACATTATAACATTTAAACTATTATCTATCTATTTTGTATCATATGGCAGGGTTTCATAAATCGTTTTATATAAATTTTTAATACAAAGTTAAAATGAAATATATTCTAGGTACATAATAATTTTGAAATGATTAGTAATAAAAGAAACAATAATAAAAAAGGAGTCAATTCTAACTACAAATTTATTTATTTTTAAAAATTTAATTACTTAGGAGGAAAAAAATAGTATTCAAATTTAACATCATAAATATTTAATTTACTTCTACTTTAATATACAGTCGTATTTATTGTTCTCGATTTTTTTTTCAAGTTAAAAAAAAAATGTAAAAAGCCTTGATTTAAAAAACATTTATGTTTCTTTAATTACCATTCTTCTTTTGGAGGCAATATAACTTTAAAATTAATCATATAAATATCGTTAAAAATTAGTCTAATTCAGTTAAACTGTTAATTATTTAAAAAATGTATTAATTTCAATTTCCCCATTTTATATTTTTGTTTTATAAAAAAAAAATCAATAAAGTAAGCAAAGTGGATCATCTTTCCCTCTTCATCAATATTATTATAAAACATGTTTGATTATTTTATTTCAAAACGTACAAATAGATGTTCGGGAGTGCCAAGAAAGTTTATTATGAAATAATATCTTAACAAATACCAATACAAAGCATTTGTATACAAAAGTATAAAAAATATTAAAAGCATACTCTATTGCGCTAAATACGACGCCAAATAGTCTACAACACTATCTCACGTGAATCAATCTGAATAGATTTTTCTTTTCTTACACTAATTTAGATGTTAAAGATTTTGTTCTTTAAAAACATAATGATGCAACTTAATGTTGAGCTTTTCGTGAAAAACATTTTGCATCATAAAATATTACAGGTTAATTCGATTTTATTTCAATTAAAATTCATTGTTCACAATTGTTAAGCACAATATCTTAAGAGATCCTAATAATATAAATTTGTTGAACAAAAAAAATATTGTCACCCTTTCATTTCAAATTTATTTTAATTTTTCAATTATAAGATGATTAAATTACAGTTAATATTTAATATCAATTACAAATATTAAGGTCAAATTATACACAATAATGTTAGCAATATAATTTGAACATAGAAAATGTCAAAAGACGACAGAGTTATTAGATTAACAGACACAATTCAAATCAGATTATGTTATTATGCATTGCAATTTATATAGATTATACACAATTTTTTTAATTAATATTAGTGGTTGAAAGAACTTACACAATTATTATAAAAAAGATCCTATCCAACTTACTATTATTCATGATACAAGGTAAAGCAAAAATATATCTTTTCACTCATTCATCCAGAAAAAGAATGTGAAATCTCAATTGAGTTTTTTTTTCAAACACAAATGCATACAATAAGTGATCCAATTAACAATACTTTAAATATGGTTATGAATAAAAAATTGCAAATAAGTAAAATTTAATGTTAAATATGATAAAAGTTCACACGATTTTTATGACAAAAAAAATATAACAAAGAATTAATCAAACAAATGTTTAAAATTTTATTCCTGAATAAGATCATTGTATGAAACGTTCACAATGTCTACTCTTTTTTGACTTAGATTTGATTATATTTTTTACAAGGATTTTCAACATTTAATTTGAACGAATTTTATCCTCTCCATTAACATTTATACGGGCAAGCATTCACTTTTATTCTTATATCCTAACAATCTTACAACGTTTTGAGCTTTTATATCATTTATGCGTTGTTGAATTAAGCTTTTGCATGTGAACAGAAAAAAATAAAATAAAGATCTAACATCATTCGTAATTGGTTAACATGGTAAAAGTCTAGAAATACATACTAATCATATAAAATATATTATTACAAGCAAAACTTAAAAAATTACTATGATAATAACAAAACAAAATAATATTGTTATCAAATATTTTTAATTCATAAAATCAAAATGACTGTAAAATAAAACAAAATGAAATTCAGGTTAAAACACCAAACATGTAGACTTGAACATACGTATGTAAAATATTTCTACATTCTAGAAATGAATTCATGTAATGAGGTTTGGATTTTTCATGTTTTCATTAATAAAAATTGTGCGTTTTTTTAATTCTTTTATTTTGATTAGTGTTTTGTTAACTCGTGTTATAAACATTATTAAAAGAAGCTGAAAATTTTAACTTACCTTCACTTAAAATACAGATACAAACAATTGTTTTAAATTGTAAAGATGTTGTTATTAACGTTCAATTTTTAAATTTACAAAAACGTTCTTCATATATGAGGTTGTCTTTTGTACACGCTGAAATGACAACATTTATTCAAAAATTATTAAAAACCTTAAAAAAATCACTTGTTTTTAAAATATATAATATAATAACTTGTTTAGTTATTTTTTTTCTTTCTTTTTATTTTTTTAAATTTTTGACCCAAACATTCAATGAAAAATTGTAAAAATGTGTGCAAAAAAAAAAAATTAATTTTTAAATTGCAAATAAATTAAATTACATAATATTTTTATTTTCAATTAATAGAATAAAATCCTTTTAACTTTAACATGAGATAATTTTCTTTTTAGAAACAAGATTTTTTTTTAGTTTTGTTAAATTAAGCTTTATTCACTTTTATAATTAGTTATCTTTTTGTCAAATAGTGTGGTTGAAAACTAAAATCAAAAAGTATTTGATTCTCTAAACTTAAAATGGTTTGAAAAGTGAGGGTCTAAAAGTGAAACAAATTTATATTCTTAATTAAATGGATGCACTCAAGTTCTCATTCATCTGTTTTTTTAATTTTGTACTTTTCACTTTATTTTTTTAACATATTTAACTGTTTTCAAAAATATTAATTCGCAATACTTTTTCAATTCTTTATTAAAGTCTTTTTGTTTAATTTTGGTAACTAAGTGTGATGTAATAAGAACCTTTTTATACAAATGGTATTAAAATCCACAATAAATAAGAATCGCAATTAAAAATCACTTGAAACACCATTCATTATGAATAGAAATTGTAAAACACTTTGCATTTTTAACTTAATTCTATATTTTCTTCATATCACTTATTTTATCGACTTTTTATTATTTATTTTTAATATGTGCCAGCCCAAAAAATTATGACAAAATACCTTTTTAAGACGTGGAAAAAATTTGATGTTTTAACGGAGACTGCTTGGTACGTTCTGATATTGGTAAAAATTTTAAGCTTTTCATATACACATTCCCGTTCAATGTACATGCAGTAAATACACCGGTGTATGGAGGACAAAATAACACAAAATTTAAAATAGTGATTTTGCGCATATTGAAGGAAAGTCAAAATCAAAGGGTATTCCGGTAAAATGCCACAAAGCAAAAAAATCGAAAGAGCAAACGATTTTGTTTCCTCTTTGTGTTTGTCGATAAAGTTCAATATTTTGATGATAAGTGCCAAAAAAGAAGAAACAAAACATAATTATAAAAAAAGAGAATTCAAGTTCTGAATTCCCTAAATTCTACCGTAATATCTTTTTCAAAACTTATTATTGTATAATTTGTATTTGACGTTATAATGATTATACTCATTAAATTTGTTTGAAATAATTGGCCCACAATGATACATCAAATGGAACAATCTCTTCCTCTTTTTCAATTGATAAATACAAAATATTGTTAAATTTCATAGGGTTAATCATCATTATCATGAAAACAGAAATTATTGGACCAAATGAGTTCCTAAAAACGTGTTTTGTGACCTTCAACTTAAAAAGCTTTTCAAGAGTTTGCGCAAAGAGTTTGTTATTATCCATATTTTTCTAATTTTCTCTCCTCAAATAATGCAAATTTACCAAACTTAATATAGATAATTTTAATAATAATGAAATAATTACTTCCTCTTAAATGATAATTGATAGCCATATGTGTTATGTGAGGTTTATTCTACAATTATTGAAAACATTTTTGGTTCAGGCTAACCATCCGTTCTATTTCTTTTTTTAAATCATATGAACAAAACGATATTTCAATGTCTTCAATCATTTTTCTTCTTATTCATTGATACTGTTATTAAAATCCTAAATTATATATTTCAAGGAGAGACGATTACAAAAAAAAAAAATTAATAAAATGTTATTTTAAGTTTAAAGTTCTAAGAAAATGACACATAAATTAAACGAAACAAGAATATTTTAAATCTTATTTTCTTTTGTAATATTCTTTGAAAATTCTAATCTACGTTTTGTTCCAATATATCATTGCTTGTATTAAATACACTTAAAGGTTAATGATGAATAAAAAATATGTTTTTCATCTCATCTTCGATAATTTTTGAATATAAATAAATAATTTAGATTTAATTTTATTATTAATATTAATTAACTTGTTTCTTACTAATTTTACCATGTAAGCTTAAATATATTCATGATCAGAAAACCAACGACGATATACTTAAATAATTTGTATACTCAAACAAATCTTGCAGACACAACAGAGAATTTCCACATCTAAACAATTCTCACGATTCACTTAAAGAGCATTTTATATTTCCACTCATTTTCATTTAGTTAGTCTACAGCTGATTGTCATAAGGAACAGTAAAAGATTGCTTTTTCTTTTAAATATTTTCAATTTGTTCTTAAAACATCTCAAACATTTTTAAATGTTGTTTTAAAAAATTTAAAAATGTTTAAAATAACTAAATCAATAAAAGTATTCAAATTAAACCGCTAGTAGGAAGTATTTTTTGTGAATATATATAAATTAATTCAAGATGGTTGCCATAAGTTCAGTGTTTTTCCTTTTTTGGCTAAAATTACTTTTTAGTGGAGTTAGATGTTCAATGGAAGGTGAAATGTAAGTAGTTTCATTATCATAATTAATATTACTACATTTATTACTATTTATATTCTTCCAATGTTCGAAATTTCCCAAAAATAATACATTTTTTCGTACACATTTTTTCAT
>LN484040.1:1448-20456 GCA_900002565.1 Culicoides sonorensis
TGGTTTTAGGACCGATTGAGTTATTAAATTATAACAACATTTTTTTTTTCTAAACTCTATTTATTTTTATTTATATTCTTTATTACCTTTCAACATTTATTTACTTTCAAAAAGTTGTAGTGTAGTGATTTGAGAGAAAATTCAATGAAAATATGGATGGATATTCAATTTGCATTAGCTTTAAATTCTTGGAAACCCTGAGGTAAACTTGTTCAGCAGTCTTATTTTATCATAAAGACTTTGATATTTTTTCACCTGTAAATTGTTTGAAAATTATGTTACAAAAACCTTATTGTTTATTGAAATCGATTCACAGTGCTGCATAGCATTTTAGGTGTCAGAACATCTTATATTCTGTTAACCATATTTTTTGTTAATTAATGATTTAAATATTTAATGAGCTGTTAGACAAATTCTATTAATTTGATTTACTAAATCACTACCAAAACATACTAAGGGCAACATATTATGACTTTTTTTATTTTTTATAATTACTATGACAAAAAGTGGTTTCATGGGGACATTTAATCATATAAGTGTGAGCTTTTATATTATTTTTGATGTTTTTTCTGAATAATTTTTTTTTATGATAATTTTCAGCTGATTTTTTATACATTTATCTGATTTTTAAATTGTGGTTTTTTTAGTTTGAGAAAATATTTGTCGAGAATTCATATCTGAACCCTAAAATTAGATAAAAAAAAAATGTTATCGGTAATTTTAATAAAAAAAAATATTCTCGAATAATTAGAGTGAATAGTAAAAAAAGTTAAAAATTATCCATGCAAAAATTCAAGATATTTCATCTAAATACAAAGTAACATCTATAAAAATTACTTAATATGTAAAATATATGTAAATTGTGTGAATTATTCCAAATATAATCTTAAAAAAATAAAATAGGAAAAACCAAAGAGAAGGGCTGAAACTTCCAACTCTGCAAAAATTTGTGAAGAGTGAACAAAAATAATAAATTACAATGAAAATCAACTGAATTTTCAAAAAAAATTAAATAAAATTATGTAAAAATCAACATTTTTATATTTTTTATTTTAAAGGCACATTTATATAATTCTTACAATAAAATTATGAATAACAAAATTATGAATTATTAATTTAATAATAAATAGTTTATATACATTTTTTTTTTGGTGGTGAAATATCAATTTATATTAATAAATATGTGAAATTATAAAAACAAATGATGAATCAGGAAAACTCTTAATTAATCAAAAACATGGAGATCGAATTTTCAAACTGGATTTGATGTTAAACACTACTAATTAATGTTAAATTTTTCTTAACCTTAATTGAGGTAAAGTGTTCTAATGTATGTTTGTTTGATGAGCTTTACAAATTTTGAAAATAATAATTTATAATCAAGTATAAAATTTGTTTCCCATTTATGTGTTTGTTGTTTATTTTGGTGTAAATGATGAGTTTAAGGGTTTAATTTCTTGCGCTAAAAACTGATTTCTGTAAAAAAAAAATAAAAACAAAGATTTAATGATGATTTCTAATGTTAATTTAGTAATGGTAACCAAAAAATGTTATGTTAATGTTCCTCATGATGTGATGATCTTAAATTTTATATTGCTATGTAATTTTATGTGTTTTTTCAATAAGGCTGCGACTAATGCAAATTAAGGGCTCTGTCTTAATCGAACAAATAAACGTCGTTTTTTATTTGGATTTGCATTTGTCACGGTCTAAGTTATAATAATCGTGCATAACTAGAATTTTAGATGAAAGTTTCCGTTAGTTATCATAAATGTTAATAAAATTTTGAATTTCAACGTTATTTATCTGAATTCAACTAAAAATTAAAGGTATGCAATAAATTTAACGTTTTTTAAAATTAAATTTCGAATTTGAATTTTTTAAGGCAAAAACGCAAATGCAAGCAAATGTCATGCAAATATTTAAATTAAAAAATATGTTTATAGCTTTATGACCGTCCGATATTCATTACCTTTAACATTAATATTCTGAATGGAGGTGAGGAGTTGAAAAAACTTATCAAAAATCGTCGAGACAAACTTCTGTATTTGAGACACGAAAGTCCCCATGCAAAAGGAAACGAATAATTCGTGAAATTTCTTGAAACTGTTTTTAAGCCCAAAAAAATTAATAAATCAAAATTAATTTTAAATCGATTATTATAAATTCAAATAATTTCTTATCAACAAATTAATATTTAAATTACAAATATTAAATAATTGGAAAGAAATACACAAATAATTTTAAAAACATTTATTTTTTCTATACAAAATCATTAAACACTTTTTGTTTTTTTAAGTATAATATTTAGAACAATATGAACAAAATGCACTTTCTATCATTGCAAAAATAAATATTCTTTTTATATTAAAATCGAACATAATTTAAACTTCGTCGCTTAAGATATTCAAACAACAGACAAGTTACAAAAAGCCAAATGAAAAAACGTGACATAAATGCATTCAGTTTTGAAAAATAAAAGGTAGACAATAAATTTTGTGTAAATTAATGCGTGCAATAAAATAATTTCCATTTTAACAGTATTATAAAGGATATTCTATTTTTAATAACAATATTAAGATGGGAAAATTATAAAATTTATTGAATAACAACAACGGGCTTATGTTTTTTTGGGTGTTTTACCTGATTACTCCAATCTCCTGTTGGAACCGATGCTTTGTAAATCTTAGAACTTGTCTTATTGAAAATAGGTAGTAACTCGTTTGCTTCATCCGATAATGCCTAAAATTTGAATAATTTGTAATTCCTTGAATTATTTTAACTTACAAAAATAAAAAATACCTTCAAATAAATAATGGCATCTGTTCCAAAACCTTCACATGAGAACAAAACAAGGTCACCATGGAAATACCTAGCATACAATCGAGAAATAGGCAACCCGTACCCATATCCTGCTAAAGGAACAGTGTGCGAATCTGATTTTGAAGGTTGTGGAGCTGTACTGTACATGTATTTGAATAATTGATCAGCTTGAGAGCGTGGGATACCACCTCCACGATCTGAAACCTATTTTTTGTAAAGATTTTAATATGAATATTTTGTAAAACTTGATTTAGGTAAATTTTCTAACCTTAACACAAACATCTTCTTTACCACATGAGACCATCACTTGAACAGGGGGCAATTCATTACTATTTCCATGATGTTCCATTACGGCCCGCATTGAATTTTTAAATAATTCAAAAAGCATGTGGTATAAATGCGATGGCACATAACAAATTTTGATAGCTTCATTGTGATTTAGTTCATTGTATGTTATGACTTCCAGTTCGGGACTAGCCAAATAATATTGATCACAGAGAAAACGAGCATTTTCATATGCATCACGAATTACGGCCACTGGATCACATGAGGGATCAATCCAACCAACGTGACGACCTTCTTGAGGTTTATCACCAAAAATCAGAGCTGAAGTAAACATTGAAAATCATTCAATAATTTATAAATAATTTAAAACTTTAATGTGTAACTTACTGTGTTGATTGATCAACATTCTTATACTGATTCTTGACATATACAATCGATCCAAAAAATATTGAATTGATAATTCAGTTGATGGCTCAATTATTCCATCATCTCTTGATTCCTTTAACTCGATTATACCTTGTGCCATTGTTTGGACGACATCTGAATGTCGATCTCGAATTTTTGTTAATTGTTCACAAAATCTGGTAGAATTTAAAAAATGAAATTTCAGTAAAATAAGAATTTTTTAATCGTAAAAATCTTACTTCAACAGGTTACTGGGAGTTGGTTCAGTTTTTTCAAATTCAATCACTTCTTCGAAACTTTTTACGTACCATGAGCTTACTAAATTTACTGATGGCTGTTTCAGTAAATTATCGGGCAAAAGTGCAATTTCTTTCATGATATTCGCAAGACGAACAGGAAGTTCCTTGCGTAAGAAAGTGAATGACTTTTTCTCACATCCATTGACACCTGAAAAGAAAAAAATGAATTATAATGATTATTCAACTGAATTTAAGTGAGTTGAGACACGCTACATTATAATTAGAATTTAACTTTTAAAGTATGCAAGGTAATCAAATATTTAAAAACGATAAGTTCAGTCAACAACTTTCTTTGCATGTATTTTTTTTCAGACGTATAAAGAAAAATAATTTTTTTTCAAGATCACATTATAAATGAATGATATTGATTGAAAGAATACAAGATAATTAAATTTCATACACTGTGATTTGAAATTCTCCTTTCCCGCAGTGCTCGGTGGTCAGCTTAAGGTTCTTTCGAAAGTGTCTAAAGCACGTTTTCAGGGTTAATTTTTCGGAGCAATTCTTGATCATTTTGATAAAAAGTTGTGCCTTTCTGTTACTCTTTAGCATTCTGGGAGACTTGACAGACATTTGCAACTTACAGTGTAGTTTAATTAGTTTCCTTTATCATTTCAATCATAGAATAAGATTCGAAAACTAAATAATTGTAATTTAAATTTATAGAAACCTCATAAGATCATGTCATGAGTTCATCTCAATCCCTTACAATAAATATAAATAAATTCTTATCATACAAGGAAAAATTAAAGCAAACATTTTTTCAGTAAAAGAGAATTTAAGTTTCTGTGAATTGTGTGCAAGTCCAGGCAAAATGATAAATTTTATGGAAAGAAAATTGTTCTATGTACCAACATTTAATTTGATTTTACAATTTAACGTATCAAGGATAAAAACTATAACAAAAATAATCGTGAAAAGAAAGCTGTTTAGAAAAAAAAATGAATATCGATTATGTTGATGTTAAATTGATATGTCATGAACAAACTAAATCGATTTTGCTATTTTTCAAACAATAAATTGTAATTTTTAAAATAAAGCAGTTTCAAACTAATCATAAAAATGCAAATGGGAAAAAAATCATTTATACATATTTTAATCTATTCGATTGATTTAACGTAACATGACAGTTGATTCCAATAAATGTTTACTATTATTGTTGAAAATCGATAAGAAAGGTCATAAATTTGCAATGAGTTTATTTTGCCATGATAAGAAGATTATTATTGTACTACATAAAAACAAAAAAAAATTATCGCTCGCTATGATAAACGCGAAAACATTTACAATGTAATAAAAAAAAGTATTCCAATTAGTAATTAGAGCTCAATTGCTTGTTATATAATATCATTAAAATAACTACATTATTCAAATATTTGTATTAAACTATCTGAGCGCGAAATGAGCTAACAATAGAACAAATGACTTAAGTTAAATCTGTTTGTATGAAAACTTAATATGGAAACCATTCACTTAAAGTTTTTTAAATTAGTAACTGAGGAACAATTTGATCAAATTAAACTTAAGTAGATAACTGATCGCAAATATACAAATGTTGCTTAACCTGGTCCGGGGCAGGGTATTTTAAAATTAAAATAGCAACTCATATTCAAATGCTCTTAAAAAAAATAAAATCTGCCAAATCCCAACAAATATGGGAAACTTAAAACAAAATCGTATTCAAATCTCCACATAATCTCGTCAAGAGACATTATCAAAATAAAGCCTTGGGACTTGTGATATAATCCAACTGTATCCAAGTTTGAAAAAAAAATTAGTTTTCACACATATTTATAATATTATTTTTTTACCGATTGTTATCATTGTTAATTTTGCAAAACAAACAATAATATTTTGCATTGCTGGTGTTATATATTTTTTTGTATATCATTAATAAAAAAAATATGAGAGCGGAATGACCTCAAATTTTTATCTGTAAATTGCGACGGATTTACAAAATTTAACGAAAATTGTAATTAAATTAAATTGAATTTGGAGCTTTAAAAGAATGTTGAGGCGCTTTACTTTCACTTGTCCACATTTTGATCATAAGTCTGGAGTTTGTGAATCAAAAGTCGCTGAACTGGATAAAAGAAGGATCAAGAACAACCATAAAAGCAAAAGAATGAACTCGAATAATGATATTTTATTGTTATTTAACTCTCAGACAGAGCCGTTCGTGATAAATTAACGAAGATCTTTAATTATCTATGACACATAATAAAATAATAAATAAAAAACAGTAATAAACAGCGAAGACAAGCCTCTCATGTTGTTTTGATTCTATATTTTTATTATCTATTTTTTTTTTATTATTATTATTATGAATCGTGATAAAAAAAAAATGTAGAAAAACATTATTCATACAATTAAAAAAAATATCAATTTATTCAATAAACTTTGGACTTTCCGCCTTCTTGTTTACTAGAAAATAAGAAAAAATGCATACAATGTATATACAATGATGAAATCTTTTTATAAAAATTCAAAAACAAGAGATAGTACAGTCCCATTTCGTAATTTTTTGGTATTTGTTGTAGTTTCATTTAAAAAATTTGAGTCAACATTTTTTTTTGTTTCAAAACATAAAATCAAAATAGAATATTAAAAAAAAAAATCACGACCGGTAAAACATTTCACCAAAATAAACATCGTTTTTTGTGTGTGTCAACGTCTCAAGAACTAACATATTGAAGATAAAAAATTATTTTAATTTATTTCAAGTCTTCTCTGCTTATGTCAAAGTCATTTAGGTTAGGTTTTAAAAAGGCACCACCGCGGTCTCAAAGAGTCCTATTGTGGTCTCTAAAGTCATTCATTTAATTGATTTGGTACAACTTATTGCATTTATAAATTTAAATTCTTCAAATCAGCAACATATTCAAAAATTTTATTATATTTACAAAGTAAATTAACACATATTTTTTTAAATTTATTATTAGCAGACAACAATTTTAAAGTGCTATTTATATAATTTTAAAAATTTTCCATTAGCAACAAAAATGCATATTTATATCAATTATTTTGTTACGGTCAATTAAATTCAACTTGATTGATAGCATTGTTTTGTATCTGTCTTGAAATAAGCCTCCATTTCGATAAAAACGGCTTGAATCTGATTCACATGATGAATAAATTTCATTGATAATTAAATAACATACAAAACAAGTTGTTTACCGCTTGCCGCATAAACCTGTATTGTGTTTATTTACAATTCAAGAAAAAAAAATCACTTCCATCACAGTGACTGGAATGTTGTGGAATTGGGTAGAAACTTATTATTTGTTGACATCACATGTGTTGAAGTTTTAAAAGTAAAATTTATTTTTTGAAATTAAAAATAAGAAAAAATAATTAACTTAAATTTGATTGTAAATATCTTGTTTTTATTATTATATCACTCACTTTTTGTTTTTTTCAGAAACACGCTTATTTTTATTTTTTATTATTATTATTATTACTGGTGACCATTCGCTATTATCAATATATTTTGTTTGAATTTAATTTTTTTGATTTTAGTATGTGACGTCAATTAAATGAGTAAATTTATAATAATCAACAAAGCAAAATAAGAAAAAGAAATGTAGCGGTCAGTCAAAATAAATAAATTTAATGTATAAATTTTAAGGTCAAGTTGATTAAACTTGTTTAAGTCATTTATTCGGAGAAGTCAATTTGAATGAATGTATTAAAGTCGAGAAAGGAACCAACTACTTAAATCAATTAAATTTCAACAGTGGAGGCTTGATTTTACATGAGAGTTAATCAAAATATTTGATTCAGTATAAGACCGATGTAAACAACTTTCGACAGCTGTTTTCTCGTTCAATGCCATCATATCGAACTTTGTTCTAAATTTTGGTCTACGTGATTTTTATTAGATTTAATGACGTTTCTAGATCTAACCTACCCTGTTTATTTGTATCATCAGATAATTTTGTTATTTTTCATTAACGGTTGGAATAGTTTTTTTTTAACCAAAGTAAAAACATAACATCGATAAACAACAACATTTTTGATATGAGTGTGTGTAAAATCACATTAACACGTTTTACAAATACATTCACAAACGCACCTTTTTAATCGCAAAAATATACTCAAGAACAACTAATTCAGGGGACTTTGTACCATTTTTTATATTTATTTTCCATTGAATATTCCATTTCATTTACGTAAATCTATAGTACATTCTCGTACTACAATGTTTTTGTTTTTATAAAACATATGTTTTACTTTGTATATGTGTATGTTCAATTCATTCATATAATGAAACAATGATAATGGAAATTCAAAATTTGTTTTATTTTTTATTTTGGATTTTGTTACGAAAAAGTCAATGACTATTTGAAAATCATTTTCAATATTTGCTTAAAATTCAAATTATAATATGATTCGAAGCTTATTTTCTGACAAATATACTATTTAACATCGTTTTTTGGGTTTGCATCGTTTGGGTTTACAAAGTCGGGCCAGTGCACTAGTTAAACCGCAAGACTATTTTCTGGATTACAATTTCTTCACTATTTGAAAACCTTCTACTTTCTTGATAGATAAGAGCACGGTATGAAACGGAAAATACCACTTGAAATTTTTCCATTTGAATACATCATTGAAATAAAAATATCTTATCAACGAGATCTGTTGTTTATAAAATGTAAATATGAAATTCATACTGCATTCACTTGTAAATGGATTATTATCTTACTAGTTAGAACAATTCAATATTAATTGTTGATTATAATTCTCGTTCAGGGTCATAAAATATTGATGCATGTATGTGAAATGTGCAATTTCATGGCTTTTTTCAGTTAATTACAGATCTCTAATAAAAATTATATTTTATTCATTATTTACACAACAAAGACAAAAATAATATGTTTAAAAGTAATTAAAATCGATTCAAGTATGAGTTCAAGGTAAGTTATTGAGATTAAAAATAATTTTGATAATTTACAAAATTATTAAATCCGGTTGAGAAATTTTTCATGAATTTTTCCTTATATTTTTTTAAGTTATTCACCTTCTTTTACATTCAAGGTTATTAAAAAAAACAAAATATTTATTTTTGTGGCAATAAAAAAAAACACAATAAAAATAATCAAAATAGAAAAATATATCGAATTCAATTAAAGTCTAGAAAATTGTGCACACTATAAATTTTTGTTGTTTTTTTCTTTATTTCAAAAAATTTAAGCAAAAGAAAATCCACGTCAGTTTTCCCTTTTTTTTCATTTCGTATTGGAGCACATAAAATAAATTGCGACTTACCGAAATCCGTAAATTGCTTAATGGAAAGCGGTGAAGGATTGAATTGTGAATAAAAATCCAACATTTTTGATATGTTTGACCATCGTATTGTTTGAAGTCTCATTTTGATGATTTTTTATTTTTTTTTTCAGTCGGTGTTTTCTAAGAAATTTTTATTTACTGTAGTAGACAACTATTTTTCGTTTTTTTAAAGCTCAAAGGTTCCTTTATATGGTTTTATTTTAAATGTAGTAAATGCAGGAAGCCCAAATATTATCAATACAATTAAATTTTTATATCTCCAAAATAATTCAAAATGCTTTGATAACAATATTTTTCTTTTCACACTTTATTTTTTTGTTGTTGTTAATTTATTTTTTTTTATCACTTGTGATATTTTGATAATAATACTCCAGAAAAATGCTTTATATTTTTGTTTTTAAACAAAATGCATTTTTTTAACTTAATTTGGTCCAAAAGCTTTGATATTTTTTATTTTTAAATTGATTTAAATGATGTGTAAATCAATTTCAAGTACATATTATCAGTATGATGTACTGACAACAGTAAAATGGTAGAGAAAAAAAATATTAGATTGATCTGAGGAATAGGCAATGACTTAATGAATCGAAATGCGTAGAATTCAAAACTTTAAACATTTATTTGTGTACGAACGTATGTGTGTATTGAATCAGCTGATAGAATTCCTAGAGAATTGTACAATATCGAAAGTGTTATATTGATATTTGAATTTGTTGACAGTTGACAATTAAAAGCACTTATTAATTAATCATTGCTTTCATTCAAACAAAAAAGAAAATTAAGGAAAAACTGTAAATATGAATGATCTGATATTTGAATATTGTTAATCATATTATGAAAATCTGAAGTTAGTTATCAGATGAGAAAAAAAAATTAATCTAGATGACAGCACTTTGTAAAGTCAGTCGATTTAAATATTTCCTCTGATAGTGATAGTCAGTGGGTTTATGGAGCCGATATCATACTTATGGTGGGACAGATTTAAAGATTTCCTAAAACTAAAGCAAATTCACCCTGTTCGTTTTTCAGCTGTCATTTCAGCCGTAATTCAAGCTGTCATTACGGGTCCCATTACAGCTTCTAATGAGCCGATTTTTTATTCATATGACGGGTGAAAATTCATTCATTCGTTCAGTAATTTTGTTCATTCGTTCATTCTCTTATTCGATTCATTCATACCATACAATACCGTACATTCAATGCTACATTTATGCTTACTGTTTTTATGTTCAATATTTTATTTATTTCATATATTACATTATTTTACATTAGAATACAAAAACTAACAAATAACTTAGACAAAATACAATTCGTGTATAATTAAACTGTTGTAATTAAGCCTGTTGTACGATGTAATAATGTTGAGAAAAGTTCATCGGCAATCTAAAAATGAAGAAAAAAATCAGTATCAAAATGTAATGAAATAAAATTCTATCTATATTACAGGAACATAAACTAAATCCTTAATTAGTTCTTCAATTTCATGATTGTGTAACACATTAAAAACTTGTCGACTTGTCCTTGGTCCATATAATTTGGGCACTCATTGTTCGTTTCATTAAAACATAATAAGTTGGAACTCTGTTACACACGCTTAATTGAGAACGATATGACGAGGCCTCACTTACATCTAAATTACAGGATTTTAAAAATTATTTTTGAAATTTACTTCAAATCAAGAGTCAATTCTTACCTATGCTTCCCACAAGTCATCTGCATGTCAAATAACAAACATGATCGATGTCGATGCAAAAATCTGTATTGTATTTGTGTTTTCCACAAGTCTTGAGCTTCGTATATTGTTTTTTACAGAGAACTTCACTTCCATTAACGAAAGTTTTACATTTCACTTCTTGTTCCATGTGACATCCACACCGACTTGTAGTTTTCTTACATGAAACACAAAAATGGGGACTCGAAGCAGATCCACACTTGAGCATTTTCTTACATATATTTTTACACTGGAATTTCATTTAAGCACGATGTTCGTTGACCTTCTCTAAGATTCTTTACCAATTTTTGCAATTCAACTCACGAACACACATTTTGGCATTGAAATGATGTGTGCTCAAATTCTTGTAAACAATAAAATTAAAACTATAAGGTTAAGTTAAATATTAATAAAAAAAACAAATTACCTGGATCTTCAATTTCAATAGCGTCATAATCGTCAGGAATTTTCCGCTTAAAACCTAAATATTTAATAAATATTAGATTATTAAAAAGATTAGATAACAATAACAAGGGAATTTCTTTAATAATTACCTGTTTCTTCCAATAAGTTTCAATAAACACTTATTTTTTGGTAGAAATGATTCCACCTCTTGTCTTTGTTTATATGTATTTTTTCAATTTTGACGTTGTCAAATTATGTCAGAATATTTTTAAAATGACAGTTATGTATTTTGACTGTTCATTTTGAAAAATATTTTGAAAAATGACGGTTGAAGCTGTCACCCACCCGTCATGAAATGGGACAGGGCACTAATGATATCGGCAGTCAATTTGAGATCAATTCCTAAACAATCATAGCTTTCATTTACTCTATCATGCACTCATATATCGAACAACAACAATCAACTGTCATTTTTTAACTTTGACATATGTACTAAAACTACAGTACTAAAATATCTGTTTTGACAAGTTGATTTTTCTTACTTGTAAAAAAAAGTTTCAAATTCGTGTGAAAAAGTAAAAAAAATCAATTTAATTGTTGAAAAACTTTAAAAATCTTTCTCAGCAGTAAAATAATAACAACTTACAAATATCAAAGACATTTCAAATATAAAAATATAAACTTTAAATCAATTTTATTCGTATGATGTGAGTACAAACATAAAAAGAGTAGTGAAAAGGCAACTTAAAAAAAATCATTTGCATATTAATTTTAAGTTCCTTATATTAATACTTTACATTTGTGTATCTATACATTTTAATGAATGTATGAATTTAAAATCAAAGCAAAATGAAATAAAAAAATGAATCAATCCTTGTTGAATTATTAGCGATTTAATAGGTCATATTGGTATAAAAAATGTTGAAAATTGGCATTTTATTACTAGTTATATAACATAAAACAGCAGAATGATATGGAGATTAATAATTTTAAATTGCAAAATTTTTTAGTCGAAATCTGCAATGTACCTTGTATGAAATCAAATGTAGACACGTACAAATATAAAGCTAAAATCAGTAGTTAAAGTGACAAAATGTACGAATACAAGATAATAATCGATAATTTTTTGTGACAAAATCATTTTTTTATTATTATTATTATAAAGTTTTAAATTAAATTGAGACAAGGAGCTAATAATCAGTTGAATGTTTATTTTAAATGGTTTGATTATCATTTAAATAATAGTACAATAAATTATGATGAGAATTTACACTTATTATTTTATATATAATTGACATGATAACCTTTTAGACATACGGTTGAATGATTATTTGTTTGTCATTCAATATGCCTATCTTATCGCCAGTCATTCACATATTGGACTTAGAGATGGTCAAGAATGACCGAACAGTTTTTTTTTTGAATTTGGACTGCTCTTGGATTTTTCCACATATTAGGGACTCGTAGAAATTGGATTATAGAAAGGGAATCTTAGTCCTAGTTAATTCAATCGGGTCTGTCCTTAGGACTTACAGGGCATTTTCAAAGCGTTTAATTAGATCGTCATTTCATTCAATTTTCCATTTTACAAAGACTTGTTTAAATAAGACATTTCATATGGTTAAACTCATCCTCATTTGCCCCCTTAACAATAATCACATCATCGTACAATGTGTGAAATTGGTCGTTTAAATATTGTTTTTACTGTATAATGTATTCTGAAATAATATACACGATCAAAATACATATAACAAACCCCCAGTTAGGTATTCAATTTTGTGTTGTATGCCCTATGAAATGTTTATCGAATGAATGATTTTTATGCACTCGCTTTTATGTTTATTATTATTATTTTAACATGAAAAACTCTGTATGGCAAAACAAGACATGATTTACATAAACGCGGTACATTTAATAATATTTTAATAATAAATAAAAAAAAAATATAAATTTATATTGACAAATGACAACAAAAACGCAAACGAACGGTGAAACAAACAACGTATTTATATTAATTGATTTGATTAAATATTCAATATATATGTAGCAAGAGAATATACACATAATAAAATAATAATTGAAGCCATTTTGGATTTTGTGGTTAGATTTAACTGAATACGTGCATGAATAAAATGTTTAAAAAATAATAATTTATGTCGCTCTTTGATGCTTCTGATGTTTCTCATGTTTTATTAGTTGATATTTTATTATTTGATATGTTAATAGTCGTCAACGTAAATGATTTATAAAAAAAATATATGTTTATTTTAACAGGAAGAAGATACTTGACTTTTCCGTCATCACTGCATATTTTTTCTGATTCCGCATTTTATAATTGCATGAAACGTTTATTCAGTAACTTGAGACATTGTTTTTTGAAAAAGCCATATGGTCGTAATCCTCCATCTAAATATTTTATTTAAACATTATTTTAAAGTTACAAATATACTTATGAAAGCCAGGATTAAGACATTTTAGTTTTAGCATCCCTGAATTTCAGGTAATTTCATAACTCTCAAATATTTACTCACTTTTGGTTGAAAAAATAATCTATTCAAACTTTAATGGTTATCTTTAAGTTTTCACTCTTTTATACGTGTGTATTAAGAGTCTATAGAGCAATAAGGTATCAAATTTTCATTTCTCTTCTTCAAACAAAAAAAAATTCAATAAATGTATTATTTGCATCTTTCTTCTTTTAAGTTAAATCGATTAAATTTGATATAGCTCGAATTTGTGTATTCCATAATTTCATAATCAATAGATCAATTTTAAAGAAATCAAATGAATCTTCAAATGAATAAAAACCATCCATTTTAACGATTACTTCAAAGAAAATAAAAATAAACTCAAAATAGCAAATAGCCAATGAACGCATAATTAAGATAATTTACCATTTAATATTCTAAATAGCTTACCACCCAAATCTCAAAGCTATACAAACAATTCATTTAATATTCATATTCAACATGTTACCATAAACTCACAAAAAGGCTAAAATTATTTTCATCCTTTATAAGAGTAATAAATTTCCCTTACAAAAAAAGGTTAAACCAAACAAAAACGAAAAGTTGTTATGTCGTATATTATTCGTCTTTCTATTTGAAACGAAATAATAATAGTAGTATAAAATGTAACAAAATATCAGATAAATGTTTTTTTTTTTGTAAATGTGCTTGAAATTAGCTACACACTATAGAGATAATTCCCTTTCATCTCTGATACACTTGCCCATACATAAATATAAGAAACGTACCGAGAGTCAATTCAATATCTTGTCAACTTGTTCATTAAATTATCATCTTTATGGTTGTTTTGCTTGGTATCGTGCATGTAACTGAATTGCTATATTCTTCTTGTACACGATTATACACAAAGAGGCATATTTGTCGTTTTATAAGAATTTCAAACACTCTACAAACAAAACACTTATCACATATATAAACTAACTTCTATATTCAAAGATATGTTTATATTAGAAGTTGAGTTATTAAAAATATCAGATTTCCACGGCGCATGCACTTCCAAAAATATTGTCTTTATTTGCACATAAATGTGTATAAACGCTGGTCTATTTCTATGAGACTGTGGTGTCTGTTGCTGCTGCTTTTATTCATCATCATAGAGGAAAATCGTTTCGTACTTGCATTGCAATATTTGCTTGCTTTTGGTGTTATTACAGTATGTTAAACTTAAACAACAATCTCTGTATATGAAATCGCTCTATGAAATGAAAAAAAAAAACAAGTAAGATGATATCAGTGAGGAGTGCGTGTTGCTAAAAGTGGTAAAAGGCACATTTATATTCGTGTTGTATGTTATGTTCATAATAAAAAAAAAGCAACAACAAAAACAAATAACACAAAAAAAGAAGGAACGATGACTGTGTTATGGCAAACATACAATTCACTGATTGTGCTCATGAGATTATTACTTAAATAATATATATAAAATTTTCTGTATACATTTTCATGATGGGAAGTGGTCAACCGCGATAGATCATTGGTGGCATGATACTTTTTGAATGAAAGAAAAAATATTTAAATGAAAAATTTGGTTGTGGTCTTTGAGGAAAATTGAATTTTATTGAATTTTGCTAAATTTTTCGAAAGTTTCGATTTTTTGTCAAATTAAATTTTCCTAAATCAATAATCCCCTGTAAAGCATTTGCATTATTTTTTGACCCTCCCAAACGCTCTTTCGGAGGCCAAACACAGGAATTCGTTTAAAGTGCAAATCAAATAGTACTGATCACTAATTTACGATTGCAGAATTATTAAAATTCATTTTTTTAGTTCAAAGTTCAAAAACTTTTTTTTCTAAACAATGCATGTTTAAATAATTATTTCAATCAATTAATTATTTTATTATCAATTTAATTAAAATTGCAGTAAATCAACAGTTAATTTATTTTTTTTTATATTACAGGCGATAAATCACAAACTGATAAAAAAAAACTAAGAAAACCAATGAAAATAAAACAATTAATATAAAAATAATAACAAATAAAAAAAGAAGAAAACTGATACCGTGAAATATCAATAAAAATAATTAAATAAACAAAAAATAAGTGTCATGTTTAACTACACATTAAAAAATTGTAATTGGCTTTATTTTTGCTAATTGATTGCCTTATAATAATAATAATAATTACAAGTTGTATCAAATGTGACGAGTGGTTTGAACGACCACGATTATTTTCACATACAATTATTACCTGTCGTCCGTTTCAATTCAAATCTAAACATCATATATGAGTTGTATTGAAAACACAATCAATTAGTGTATTCTGTATAATGTGTAGACATTTTAAAAGAATAGTATAATAGTGCTATTTAATTTAATGTTTGGATTCACGGCAATTATTAAAGTGTGAGCTGTGTTAATGTTATTATAATATTATTGCTACATTAAAAAAAAACAACAACAACTCACACATAAAATAAGTGTTTATGAATGGAAAAGAAACAAGCTAATAAATAGCAAGTGATATCAAACAGTGTATATTTTATTTTTCTCTCTATACCAATAACGAAATATCATTACAACAAAAACAACAACAACTAATATAGTGGAATCGGTGTCGAGTCCAACCGAATATTAAGTGGAATATTATTGAAGAGGTGTGTAAGGTAAGAATTAATTGCTTTTCAATAATAATTATTTATGTGTGTGTTTTTTACTGTATTATCGGTTGCTCATGTTTAACATATTTTTTATTTATTATTATTATGATTATTGTGAAAATATTTTTTATTATTCAAAATAATTTATACATGATTGAACTAATGAAATACTAATCGATTATGAAAGTTTTTCGTAATTATGTGGATTAATCTATTATGAGTTTTTGATAAATTGTAAGTAAATAAATTGATTTATTTGTTTTGAATGGAAATTGGAATTTTGGTTTACAGTTTCGCAATGTTTTTGAACTCCAGAGCTTTTGCTTAAATTATAAAGATTGCCATTTGAAACTCTTTATTACACCCTACTTTTAATAATAACACTGCTTAACATTTTGAAAAAATTGTCTACGAACGCAAATTCCTTTTGGGGGCCCATTTATATATAAAAAAAATAAGTTTGGCGTTTCCCGTTTTTCATTTGGACCTCGTTTTGATTTTTTTAAGTCGATTGACGTTTTAGAGCAATTTTCCAAAGAGATTTAAAAATAGGGCATCGTTTTTATAGATCTGTGGCTTTACTATGCGTCCAAAACACCAAATATATAGTATTTTTGGAAAGCTTGAACAATTGTCTTGAAGAATATCATATTTGCAACATTTTTTGGATTCATCTCTAACCTCAATAGGGGTGTTCATAGTGAAAAAACGAAAAAGACTTAACAAACTCTTTACGATAGAAAGACCTCATACTTTTATATGAATAAAAACAAATAATTTTACTATTCATGTACCAATTTCAATAAATTAATTTATAACATTAATCAACTTTTTAACTTTTTTCACTTCATCAAAATATTTTTTCACTTTGAACACCCCTATTGATGTTAGAGATGGATCCGAAAACATTTCAAATATGATATTCTCAAAGAAAATTGTCCAAGCTTTCCAAAAAATACTAAATATTTGGTGTTTTGGACGCATAGTAAAGCCACAGATCCATAAAAACGATGCCCTATTTTTGAAACTCTTTGGAAAATTGCTCTAAAACGTCAATCCACTTAAAAAAATCAAAACGAGGTCCAAATGAAAAACGGGAAACGCCAAACTTATTTTTTTTATATATAAAATGGGCCCCCAAAAGGAATTTTCGTTCGGAGATAATTTTTTAAAAATGTTAAGCAGTGTAATTATTGAAAAAATTAAAACAACCGGTCCAATGTTTAATCATTGCTTTTAAGTGAAAATGTTCTTGTTTCATAGAGTGGAGGCTTTTTTTCTCCTTAGGAGGGTTATTTTAATATATTGTGACTATTACGGGTACTTTATATAGATAAATAATTAACTTAGCGTAGCTAAATCGTCGTATACATTCATACAACATAAAATTTAGTACTATTTTAGTACTACTAAAACTTGCACGAGGTGTATGCATGTATACAAAGGTTTAAGCTACGCTAAGTTAAGAATTTATCTATATAAAGTCACGGTTACTGTGACTTCAGGTGCTTAACTTTTAGCTATGCGCTTCGTGTACACTACATAGGTTAGCGTTGGTTAATTTTTATTTTGTGTGTGTGTATACGTAGCGCATATCTAAAAGTTTAGCACCTGAAGCCGGCCTTAAGGTAGTTTATGAAAGGACAAATTAAAACAAAAAAAAGAACGAGTTACTTTTTTAACCATTGAAACGGTTCATTTCTAAATACATTACCTTATGAAATGACTGAAATCTAGAAACCTTGAAATCTTGTTGATAATGGTTTTGTTTGTAGAATAAGAATGGACACAAAGTACCGTGTTTGTCTATTATTTTCTTCGACAGAAATGCAAACCCCGAATCAGAATTTCCCCGAAAAATCATATGTAATCTGAACACATTCAGAACACGGAAGATGCAATTGTTTGTTAAATAAATGGAAGCTAAGTAATAATCCTTCTTTTCATTGTGAATTTCTTAACTTAACTACTGTTTACTTAGGGGTCTATAGATGACATCAAAAACCTAACAACAACTGGGCTGAATAAGCTGAAAAATTTTAAAAAATTTATCACGAACCTTATGATTAAACTTGAACCATACGCTAATTAAGTAAATAATTTCCTACCAATTTTGAATTGAATTTTCTATTTCAAATCTTAAATAGCTTTTATGTACAACAACCCTACTCATTCATTTAAAATTTGTGTGAAAAATGTTATAAAATTGATTTCTTCTCTTAGATATTGTTTATTATTTTAAAACGAATTTCTAAAAGTAAAATATAATATTTCAATAAAAAAGTCAAAACAATAAAAATGATTGATCGACTAATAAAATTATCAATTAATATTAATGAACAAAATTGTTTATGTCTTAATCAAAGAATTTATTTATAAGAATTATATTTCCTTATCATAATATAAATCTGTCTTTCACTTGAAATTGTGTTGATTGATCAATTTCCTTTCTAAATTTACTTGATTTTAAATAAGTTCGAATATTTTGCTCACCCTACTAAATCTTTATGTTCCAAGAAATCCGCATCTCGATCCCATTCAATGTCGATACCGAATGCAGTCCGAACCACACAACTACACACAAACATTTGTACTCATCTCACAACTCAATGTGTATGTGTATGTCAATTTGTCTCAAATACTCTACGTTGTGTGATTTTCCCAT
>LN484039.1:0-20598 GCA_900002565.1 Culicoides sonorensis
ATGAATGTAATAATAAATTGATAATAAAAATAAATTCAAGATAATTTTATAATAGTTTTACGTTGGACTGTTAATCAAACAGCAAAAAAATAATTGAAACAATTCAATGAATTAGCGTTAATATGCACCTCTATCAAATAGTATAATTTTGAAATGATTGTTTCATTTCCTCTTTTGATTTTCAAAAAATATTTCCAAAGAATGAAATTATTCGTTATTGATGCAAATTCAATTTTTACTATAGACAAAAATTTATTTTTTTCGTACAACTGAATGAATTCCAGTTAAAAAGTTGCAATGATCTAAAGAGAAAAAGTATTGGCTGTGAAATTGAAATCCGAATTAATTAAACAAAAAAATCATTTTACAGTTAAATTTTTAAAAATAATCAAAAATTTCATATAGAGAAAATACCGATCTGAACATACAGGTGAGGTTCAACAAAATATTCATTATATCATATTATTAATTATATTAAGTTAATTTAAATTATTTATATGTCCTAAAATTGAATTCCCTCACATAAAACTGCATTTCATTGATTTAATTATCTGTGTTAAGTCCTTATCATAATACAAAAAGCGCTTTTACAAGGATTTTTATAGTCGTTAATATTGACTTCTTTGACGCTAAGAATGAGGATTCTCATTAATTTTTTATTCTTTTATATACTCTTTAAATTCACTGGCCCATTATTTGAGATCCCGATGCTCGTGTCATTGGCCATGTAATAAAAATATTGTATTTCAGGCTTTTAAACAATACGCTCGTGTGTATCGTTAACAATCCTGTTAAATATTTTTTGAAATTTGTTGCACTTTTTTATGTTGAAAAAACTCAGCATTTATTTATTTATTTATTCAGGGCGGAACAGAATCAATAAAAATAAATATAATTACTATCCAATAATTATTTTAAGGGAAACCGAGAAAATAATGTACGATAAATTTTTGGTTGCGGTCCACCTACACGAATTATTTATATTTCGTATAATAAAATTAAAAAATATTATTTCAATGAACTTAAAATAGAATTTAAAAAAATAAAAAAATTTTTATAATTGATTATTTTTTGTTGTTCCATGTTGATTTAATAATAAGAAGTATTAAATAAAAAGGGCCAAATAATACAAAGATAATAAATTCTTATATTTAATAAAAGAAAATGAGAAATGTCTTTTGTTTATATATTAATTAAACGCCCTTTTCAGTGTAGACAATCGATGTTATCTTTTCTCCGAATTACACGTGCAGGTAAAATGGTTGGCCACTTTTAAAAGGGCTTTTACATTTGAGGACAGACAGTACGGGTGACCACAATGTAACAATTAACAATCACTATTATATAGATTCTAACACCATAAAAAAATTATAGACAAAAATAATAAAAATAACATTAGTTTGTTTTGGAGCAATGTTGAGGTTAATAAAATGTCTTAGGAGAAAAGTCATTCATTTTAAAGATTACAAAAGATCAACTACCTTGTATTAAAAGAAAAACATAAGATATAATTAAAACTCATTATTTCGATTGTCACATTGAAACAAAAAGCAAATGTTTTTTCTTAATATGATATGATATAGGAGAAAATTAAATATTACATACATTTCATGGTATTCTTTGATCTTGCTCTTGGAGATTGTTGTTCAAAGTCATCACCAAGTCTTGAAGTGTTTTTAAGAGAAAGTGTTATAAAAATTTCAAGTTCTTTTGTGATACTTTTTGCTTATTCAGTTTCGTAGCATAAAAACTATAATTCATAAAAACTACAAGTACCCACTTTTGATACATTAAAAGACAAAAAGATGTAATGTTACACTTACTTCACACCTTTTTTAATTAAAAGTGTAATCTTTTGAAATGAATGCATTTGAAGTGTTTTATTTGTATGAAAGTATAAAAGAAGATTTAATTAAATTAAAAATGAGATAAATCACGGAATTGAGTTGAATAACAAGGCTATTTTTCTGGTTCTCTTGGAAGATTAATTTCATAATTGGTGAATTGGCCATATCGAATTCTGACAAATGCAATTTGACTGCCAATATATAATAAAAACTGCAAAATTGTAGCTCATTTAAAGATCAAGGCCAAACAAATATCTTAAGACAAATAACAAAGATAAGACCATAGAGTAATTTAAGCTTCCAGCTTATAAAAAGCTTATAATGGTTTATAATGGTTTATTGATTTATAGATTGGGCTAAGAGTTCAGAAGAACCTTTGCTCATTCGCCATTCTATCACTCCATAGCCGTAGTCATATAATGGTTCATCGAATCGAGATCGTGTTATTTTCATGAAAAATTATACGTATTTTCTTTTCGGACTGATTTTCAATAAACTGAATCCCATAGAAAACCAAATTTCAAAATCCAGTGATCAGTATTTCTCATTTTAAAAATTAAGCCTCAAGTCGGTTTAAAAAAATTAAAGTTTATGTTTGACATTAAAATTAGTGATAAATGATTACAATTTTACCACATAAAAGACCAGGCACCAGTTTTTAAATAAAGTTTGTAAATATACACAAATATTTTAATTCGTATTCAATCTGAAATCAAAAGCCAAACAAATCAAAGCAAAAACTTTTCTCATTAAAAATATAAATAAATAAAATATAATGAAAGAAATCTTAAATTAAACTTAGCGATTGCTCATTATTTTTTGTATAAATAAACTACTCGACCAAAAAACGAGTTAATTTGTGATACTTTTTGTAAATAGATTATTTCTCCTAAATTTAATACTAAATAAAAAATTTCTGTTTTTATTTTTTCAATCGAAGGTTTTCTTTTTGAATGAATTTAACTTTAAAAGAACAATTATTTATTTCACTGTCATTTTATGAAAGTAAACAACATTTAATGAATTTGTTTTATTTTGTCTAGTTTCAAATATTATTCCGGTCATTCCACGATATCCAAATCAAATTATGATTTATTGGATCACTTGCAGGATCTCGAGGTTGATTAAGAGGATTCTTCATTGTTCTTTCATACTGCTTAAGTTTCTCTAACAATATTTGTACTTTTTCTTCATTTTCAGATGAAATATCATAAAATTCACATGGGTCTTCGTTTATATTGAATAAACATACATTTTTCGTTTCATTACAATTTTTAGTCATGTCATGTGATTTTGGGCATTTAACTACAGTAGATTGAACAATCTTTAAAATATCGTCTTTAGTTAAATTGCTTTTTAAAATTCTATGAATGTCACTTCTAATCAATGTTTCTAAGTAAGTATCCTGTGTTAAATTAGTTTCAACGTTTGGCTCATTCAACCATCCATCATTTTGATCTTTCACTGATTGATACAGTAATTTAAACTCATCCATTATGATACTTGACCAATTATCAATTGGATCTATGTTGATTAGAAGTTCTGTGCGAATTTGAGAATTATCTGAATTGTTGATTAAATTAGTCCATTGATTAATTCCATCAAATTTATTTTCATCAAATTGAATATCAGAAGCCTTTAACAACGTTGGAAGCCAATCACTTATATGAAAAAGCCCATTGTGAACTTTTGAAGTGTGATTACTGAAACGTGGAGACCAAATCACAGCGGGAACCCTAACACCTCCTTCCCAAGGAGTATTCTTTGTCTATGATAAAGTATAAGAATAATGAGAGTTGTTTTACTTATTTAAGGTACTCACACCACGTAAAGGATAATTTGAGCCAGGATGCATTTCTTTGGGAGACTCAGTTGGAGCTCCATTATCTGATAGAAATACAATTATACTGTCTTGTAACATTCCATTATCATGCAAACTGGACACTATTTTCCCAACACTTTTATCAAGAAGTGAAACCATTGCAGCATGTTTCTGTCTACTTTTGTCAGTTATGAAAGAAAATTTTGCAATTTCATCTTCTGGTGCTTGAAGTGGATCTGTTAAAAAATAATTTAATATTATTTAAAAAAAAAACAATTATTATCTCTCACCATCAACATTTGCGGTATGAGGTGCCAAATGATTAACAACTAAGAACATTGGCTTTGACTTATCGTGATTATCAATGAATTTCATTGTTATGTCCGTGAATGATTCAGTTGCATATTTTGTATCATCATATATCAGTGTCGATTCATTTCTGAAATCCAATCCTGGACTATTTGGTGAAACTGCTTTGAACTTATTCCAATAATCAATATTTGAGCCCCAATACCCATAATGATGATCAAATCCTCTTTGCAGAGGTGTAAAATCCTTTTTATGAAAGCCCAAATGCCATTTACCAACCATGTAAGTTGGATATCCAGCTTCCTTAAAATACTCGGGCATAAGTTTTTGATCTAACGGTAATCCCCAAGGTTCATCTTGAACAATGACAAAATGTTGCATTCCAATATTAATCGGATATTTGCCAGTCATGAGAGCGGAACGGCTTGGTGTGCACATTTGCATTGAATAGTGACGATTAAGAATTAATCCGTTAATGCCCAAGGCATCGATATTTGGAGTAGGTATTTGATGGACTGGATCATGATAACTTACGTCATTCCATCCCTTTAAAATGATACTGAATATATTAAATTTTTCTAGAATTTTTTTTTTTTTATTTTTACTTACAAGATCATCAGCTACAATGATAATAATATTGGGTTTCGAATTCAATTGTTCTGAGACATTGATAAAATTTATGAAAATAGACAAAAGTAAACCTAATCTCCATGAAATCATATTCACAACTAAGTAAATTTTTGTACTTTGACAAAAATATCAAAAGCTAACCGGTTTGTTTATAAACAGATCACGTAGTAGCGTCTATGGGCGTATTTAAGATACTTTGGCTACTTATCAACCAAAACATTTTATTAAGCTGATTAAATTGGTTAATATGAAGATATAATAAGTAGTAATAATGAACAAGATAAAAAAAATAATTTAATATTTCGCAGTCAAATGGGCACTTATCTGTAAGTTTTTTTTTTGACAAATTGAAAGAGATGATAAATAAGAAAGTTAAAAAAAAAAAATTTCAATTGCATTTTACAAATTTGGCTTCAAAATATTCAAGTTTTATTGTCATTTTGACTATTCCAATACGTCCAAGTATATTTATGTAGAGCCGGGTCAGCATTTAAATCTGACGGCTGATTTATGGAAGGCAACATTTCTTGTTCATAAATTTCAAGGCTCTCTTCTAATTCTCTAACTAACATTGGAAAATCTGCTGCTAAATTGAATCTTTCACACGGATCATCCTGAATATTAAACAAACATTTGTCTATGATTGGATCACAAATGTCATCATATTCCGTTGGTTCTCTACAATGAAGTCTACTCTCTTCGGTTAATCTAAAAACTTCATTTTGACTTAATGAGCCATCAATTGCAATGTAAGCTTCAGACTGAATAACTTTTTCAAAATAAGATTCTTCATCTAAGCCTGTATGTTTATTTGCAGTACTTAACCATCCATCGAATTGTTGACTTTCCTGAACAACTAATTTCCAGTCATCTCTAATAATGGCTTTGAATGGTATTTGTGTATCAATATTCACTAAAAGCTCTTTTCGAGTGGTAGGTAAACCCTCACTTATGCTAGGCCATTGATTAACTCCATCAATTTTATTCTTTATCGGTGTAGAGTCAATTCCTGCTATGTTAAGAAGGGTTGGGAACCAATCAGTTATATGGAAAAGGTCATTTGACACTCTTTTAGGTGATTTAATCAATGGACTCCAAATAAAAGCAGGTGTGCGAACGCTTCCTTCCCAAGGAAACCCTTTCAACTTTTAAGAAAATTTGACTTATTAATTTTTATAACAAAAAAATTATTACTTACCCCTCTCAAAGGAAAATTAGATGCAGAATTACTTGTACCACCTCTTGGAGTGCCACCATTATCAGATAAAAACACTACAACACTATTCTTTAAGAGCCCATTTTCATTTAATGCAGTGATGACATTTCCTATACTTTTATCAAGTAACGATACCATTGCAGCATATGTGCGTCTCCGTAAGTTTGGTATAAAATTAAATTTATCGATTTCTTGTTGTGGTGCTTGAAGCAAACCTAAAGTATGTTCAAAATACAAATAATTCAAAATCAAATTGTAAGACATTTTACCATAAATATCAGCTGAGTGTGGTGCTAAATGATTAACTACCATGAACATTGGGTTTTCTTTATCATGACTCTTAATGTATTTCACAGCACTTTCAGTTAACAATTCAGTGACATATGTTTCATTATCATTTTCAATATTCCATTCATTTCGAAAATCAAACCCATTACTTGGAATTCGTAGAACACTAAATTCTTTTGAATAGTAATCAATAGTTGCCCCATAATATCCATAGTGGTGATCAAAACCTCGCTTTAACGGTGTATATTCTTTCTTATGAAATCCAAGATGCCATTTTCCAACCATATAAGTTTCATATCCAGCCTCTTTAAAATATTCAGGCAACAATTTACGATCTAATGGCAGTCCCCAGGGCTCATCATTCAGTATCACATTGTCTTGCATGCCCAAATGAATTGGATATTCACCAGTCATTAGAGCAGCACGGCTGGGAGTACACATATGCATGGAATAATGTCGATTAAGAATAACTCCATTTAAACCAAGTGCATCGATGTTTGGAGTTGGAATCTGATGAACTGAATCACGAAAACTGACATCATTAAAACCCTTTCAAAAATTAAGATTTTAGCATAAATTTTTAAACTATAAGGATACACATTCTCTAGACATATTTCTTACTAAATCATCAGCCACGAATATAATTATATTTGGTTTATTTTGTAATCTGTTTTCATTAGTGATTGTTGACTCAGAACTATGAGTGTAAGAAATAAGTATCATAAAAATTATATGACACAGCATTTTAATACCCCACACAAAATTGACAAATATTTCAATAAAAAATTAGAATGAATTGAATGAACTAGGAAAAGAAGTAGTAGAGCAGTATTTATAAGCAATTTTAATCTATTTTAATGATAATATAAAAGGAGATAAGATTAATTTTATGTTTTTCAAAATATTCATCGTGAACTTTAAATTAGACATTGACATATCTATTGATATACCAATTTTAATCTTTAATCTCCAATGTCAAACAATTAGGAGTCAAGGGAGTAGTTAGGAGAAACACTATTTTAGTTTTTGTACTACACGTCATTTATCTGCTACTTAATCCTGCAAGATCCATGCTGTTGTTAGTTTGGTTCAAACGACATTAGGTTTCTTCAACCTTTAAAATGTTTATTACGTCATGATATAATCTAAAAATAACTTTCACATGGTGTCCTAACACTTCAGATGATCTCTAAGCCTCTAACCAAGACACAGATCGGTACACGCCTTATAAACGTCTCATTAAGATGATGAAATGGTTAGAAGCTCTATGAGATTATTTTCAAAAATTCAATTTATCAAATATTTTAAGCAAAATGTGCCCTCATTTTTTTCAAAAAAAAAACCCATTATTTTTCTGGCACGTCAAGTCATATAATCAATTTTTATCTGTAATGTAAACTATTCATCGTAATACCCGTAATAAAAATAAAATAAATAGTAATTTTATATTGAACATTGAATTAAAATTAAGAAAATAAAGAGAAAGGAGGTTCAATATTATATTAAATGTTCCATTATTATATATTTCAAGTTAGAACTTATCATGGTTTAACTGGATAGAGAAAGGAATGCAATCAAACTGTAAAAGAAGAGACTTGGATAATAAAGAGAAGCAACAGAGTAAACATCGTTTTCTGCATTGTATAATGATTTTCAATTTCATATTAAAAAGTCAACATCATTATCTTTATTGGTAGTTTCAATAAAAAAATACGTTTAAATTGTAGTAAAAATTTATAAGATGAACAGAAAAAAATGGACATTGCATTCTTTCTTTTATTTAAAATTTATAACTTCATCCTTCATGACTTTTAAATTTTACAAAAAAGATATTCAGTAAAATTAGTTATTGTATAAATCAGACCATGTTTCAAGTGCTCTGATTCATTCAAAATATGCTATATTCCAACAAACTATCACGAAATGAGTTACTATCTTGAAGGAAATTGTGTTAAATTTTTATGTTTGCAAAGAAAAAATGAGTTTCTATGAATGTCAACCTCCAAAGTTCTCACTGAAACATTTTATGTCATAATTTACTGATAAACAGGACTCTTCATAATGATTGAATCAAGTTATTTTCTTATCAAAAATGAATATTACCATTTGCAATATCACTCTAAACACCTACAGCTCAACACTTACATGGTCATAACTTAAACACCTACAAAGCAATATATAAAATTATAAAAATAATTATTCATTTTCCAAGAAAGGACAATAAAAATACTGTGAAAGTCAATTTCGCGCTGTCAAATCCAATTTATCATGTAATAAATTTTTTTCAGATGGTTTCCTTGTTTCCTTATTCGTTTTAATAACGTGCTTTTGTAACATGATTCTGTGTTTTATTTCACGAACAGTTTTCTATTATATTTTAATAAAAAAAAATTCAAATACGCAATTGAGGAGGTTTTGCATTAAGGAAAAGAAAAATACAGAACATTCATGATTCATTTATTTTTTATTGTTTGTGGCTTTTTCTTTTTTATCTGCATTTTGTTCCCTGTATTGGTCCTTTTTCCGTTCTCAATATCTTTAAATCTAATTTTTCCTATTATTTCTATTTAAATGTTATCTTAACACACTTTTGCAAGTTATTCACAGTCATAATCACCTAAAATTTATTTTTAAATGATCAACACCACCAAAAACCAAAATAATCCTACACATTTCCATCAAAAATAAAAATAATTTAAAAACTTCACCAGCTTGGACTGGATTGATGATTTTTTATATGATTATATTTCTCACATCCTTGTCATTATGCCTTTGCAAGTAAACTAATACGGATATTATTGAGACGCATTCAAGCAAAGAAACTGCTGAATAAATCATTCTTCATACTTTTCTCATTGTTAGTATTTGTGTGTATATGTAGTACATTCAAACATGTTTTTCTTCTATTTTGCGTTAAGATAAGCACTTTTCTTTTTTAACAGTCTTTTAACATATATAACACCAACAAAATCATAAAAATCCTTGAGAAAAAGAGTATGGACATCATTAAATTATAATCACATTGAGTTCATGACAGAATGATTGCTGGTTGAATACAAATTGCACACACACACAGATATATTCAAAACATACATGAAAAAAACGACATATCATTATCAGTTGAAGCACAGAAAACTGTAGCATTTTCCTATTTTTCTTATTGTGTTAAAAATGATAAGTGTCATCTTTGGTCGTTTTATTCACAAAATATATAAATATAAAGTAATTGTATGTCGTTTGAATTATGAAGAGATCTATACTTATGAAAAATAAAATATTTTTTTTATAGAATAGTAATGAATTTATGAAAAGTCAATGAGATGATGATATATTATCATATAATTTTTTGAAGAGTCAAGAGAAATTTATAAAGAAAGAAGTAAGGCGTGTGTTTGAATAAATTTACTCACATTTTCTTTAACAATAATCATTTAAGACGTTATTACGGACGATCTTGAGGGGAAGTTAATCAATAAATCTCATGGTTCTTTCAGTATTTCTTCTAAATTGAGTGAACTCATTAACCGCCGCTGGTCGTAGAAGTACTTAATGGTTTTCAGGTTTACGGGGCGTTTTCAACTTACAGTATAGATTTATCTTTGTCTTAAGGGTCTATAAACTCTAAGTTGAAAACGCCTCGCAGACTAAACCGCCTAATATGCATAGACTAAAAGAGTGCTGATAATACTCGAATTTTTGTTCCAAATTTACTTCAAATGCGTGAATCAGATTCAAACCTATCAAGATCTGGCGTCTCAGAGAAGCAGTCATGCATTTATTGATCTAAAGTCATCTAATTAGACAATTCAATAAAATTGAAAATATGAAATCTGAATCACGCGTACAGCATTTAAGCCTCACTTACTTCAAAAATGAAATTCTCATTTGGAGTCGTGTAAGTTGAGAGTGTATAAATTATTATTTGATGTAACATAATAAAAAGATAATTTTGTATAAACAGTACCCAAGAGCTTTGCTTTTTCATCTTGTATTTCATATAGCAGAACTTTCATATATTTTTCTTTAACGACTCATTCAACTTACCGTTCTGCTACTTGTCAGATTCATTTATTCTTCTTATTTGTCACAATATTTGATAGTAATATTCAAGACAAACATTTTGAGGTTTCATTACAGATTACAGTCTATTCTTTGATATGCTGTTGCTTTATTCAAAGTCAATCGTTTTATGATTTGAACACAAAATATATGAATAAAATTACTTTGAGTAATGAGAAATTTATTCAAATGACAGCACATATCATACACACATACATATTTTGAGTCTCATTTTGATTTATTATTTTATGGTGCCTATCATTCAAGAAATTAACAAAAAAAAATACCATAAAATACCAGTCGTCTCCAGAATAGGTTTATTTAAAAAGAATAAAAAACGTTATTATTATCAAATTGAATCGCTTTTTCCAATTTTTTTTATTTATTCTTCTATATTATATCCATTTAGTTTATAACACTGTATTTAATATGCTACAAAACAAAAAAGAATGTCGATTGACTTTCCCTTCATTTCATTCGGAATCACGACGTCCGGTCACAAAGAAATAATGTTGTACAAACGTAAATGAGCGATGAAACGGATGTTTATTTTTGTTCATTTTTCCCTTTTTTTATATTTTATTACGACATTATTACAACGAATTTAGTTATTGAATTAAATAATTTTTTTTAATAGTCGTGGTGGTCGTTTGATGTGAAGAAATTTTTTTTATTTATCTCCTCAATTATTTCATTCATTTGAACCGAAATTCATAATAAATGAGCAGATAAATGATATGAACGCTTTGAAATCAATTGAGTCATTAAAAGTTATCTTGATAAATTTTTTGCACATTTTTTTAAGAAAATCAAATAAAGTTTCTTTGAATTTGAGTTAATTCCTGCATCACAAAGTTTAATTACTTTATTAACTTAGTCAAATATACTAAAAGTGTCCCTTTAATGTTCCTAAATAAATAAAACACACACCATTTTCCTTAATTTTGAACTTTTACTTTTTCCTCTCCTTTACTAATTGAGACATCATGAATATCGTTTCTATAAAACTTTTAAAGTGGTCTTGAACCAATTTGCATTAAAGGGAATTAAATTTAAATCATTGAAGAAATTGATTCTATTCCAAATTGGTATTAAAATGAACCAATACTAGCATGTCTTTCCGTATATTGTTTGAATTTTTTTTCAGCATTGAAAAGTCTTTCAAACATAATGAGCATTGGATGTTAACTTGAAAATGCACTTTTGTTAAATTTTTATTCATCACGGTTTATTTTCTGACACTTGAAAAAATAAAAAATATAAATAAATTTTAAATTTGTTTTTTTTTCTAGATAGCATTAAATATTTCTACAAAATTTGAATTAAAAGACAAAAAAAGGTATTTTCTATAATTTTTTTTACACAAAATCATTTATAAATAGGATTTTATTGGATTTGTTTGATCAAATTCGGTTCTCTATTTACGATAAATTAATGCAATATTGAGGCTCTTTAAAATACTTTTTTGAATACTAAATCAGATATTTAAGTTTTTTAGTAAGAAAACGCCTAAAATATGAAAAAAATTGAACAAAAAATACTTTTTGAATTCTTAATACCCTCTTCTGTCCTTCGTTATTCTTTCATCGATTTATTATTTTATTTGGTTCTGATAAAATAAAATTTTATATGTTTGATAAATAGGAAAACAGGATATTTTACAGCCACCACAATGGGTCATTTAATAAAGTGTACTTAATGATTTTTAAGTTAAGTTAAGATGTAGACTTAAATGATTAAATTATGCCCACAGAGTTTTTGGGCTCGCCAAATTATTGAAAGGAAGTTAAATTTTAAATAATACTTTAATGATTTTAGGAGTTCTTTGAGGATAAAACAGGCCACAAAATAAATCTTTTCCAAATTAAAATTCAAAAAATGTTGAAATCATATTGTATGTCTGAGCTTTTAATCATTTCAACATCAATAATCATTATCATTCTTATTTATTTTCGTTGTACAAATATAAATTAAAAAAATAACAATACAAAACAAAGGAAACAAAAAAATAAATGATTTTAAATTAAAATTTTGTATTTATTTTGAAATAAGAGGAAATCCGTTTCCCAATTTTGAACTGGTAAAACTGAAAAAGTGATTATACACAAAAATTTAAAAGAGCAAATGAATGATAATTATTTTTTAGCAACAGTGTAACTTCTTTTAATTGATCCTTATGAAAAAAAAATTAAATTTTATCTTGAATTATATTTATTTTACAGCTATTCTTGCATAGGAAAATGGGGGAAAAAAAATTTAATAAAAATTAATTAGAAAGAAAAGTTTATAATTTTACACAGGTATTTTACTGTATTCTGTATAACTTGAAATATTGTATATATTTTTGCTTTATTTTATTTATTCATTGCCAATATTTTATGGTAAATTAATGTGCACCTGTTCCTATTTTTTATGTTGCTGTGTTTGTCAGTTGTTTTGTGAAAAATAATGCGCATTTAATTTATTTGAATACCCGATAAATAATCAAGCAGCTGATGCCTGCATGAACACAATTATAGTGTTTACTAAAATTATTCAGTGCATACATAAATGCTTTGAATGCGAGACATGTAAATTTAAGCTTTTATCGAGCCAAATCTACGGAAAAAATTATCAATCATTTGCATTTCTGATTGAAGTATATAAAAAATTCATTATAAAAATGTTTTATAAATTAATGTCGATTCCTGTAAAAAATCTCTTCGTTAATTTTTTTTTCTTTCTAATGTTTTAATTCTGAAATGGTTTGTCATTTTGAAAATTAAAACAAAAAAAATATTTGTGTGTCGCTTTTTATTAGCATAACAATTTATCAACTAACGCCAATAAGGCAAAATCGTGATTTCATTTATAGAACGTCCGCTTTAACACGATACTCATTTATGATTATCGCCCATCTGGAATAAAAACAGCAAATCAATCAAAATTTCACGCACCATAAAATTAATACATAGACCGTCTTATACTACATTTTCATCTATAACTGATTTGATACTTTCCATTGGGTCATTTTTTGTTGGAAACTTTATTCACTGTGATGCTGAATGAATTTTATCTGCTCATGTTTTTATTAAACACGGTTCAATAGATATAAATGTGTTTTTATTATTTGTATTTTTTTTTTTTCGTTTTCATCGTCATCATAATATTGAAATAAATGAGCAAAAAAATAATAATAAACGAAGAAAATGGACATGGATTTATGAGTGTGTTATCATTTGACTTGCATTTATGGCAGTTTATTTTTTTTTTTTGGTTGAGGACATTGATCGCACATTAAATTTTGTGTGAAATTGAATGTTAAAATGTGTCCTCTTTTCATTGGAATTCAAGATAAAACACCATGATTATCGATTGAGTGTCGAATAAAATAAATATTTTGTCCATTATAAAGGTAATAAAAAAGGTAAAATATTACCAAAACAAAGGATTAAAAGCTTATGTGGATAGATAACGAGAAATCGTATTTGTATTGAAGGGAAATTTAGCGGAAGATATTCTTTGACTGATAAATCTTGGCATTATTATGATACTAGAAAAATAAATAAACCGTACTTATTTATCTGTTCACATGAAAGGCTGTCTCAAAATAGTTAAAATTTAGTGTTAAAAGTCATACAAAAGTGATTTTCATTATAAAATTACTTTATTTATCTTATTTGAATAAAATTCTTAATAAAAATAATTTTATTTTAATATATGTGTTTAAATATCAAGTGACCAACAAGCGTGACTTTTAATGTTCTTTTTATTAACTCACATTGTGATATTAACTCAGAAACTCACATAAAGCACACTTACTACAAATGATTTATTTTAATGTTCTAGTCATTTAAAAAATGCTCAAAGATATATGAATTTTTGTAACAATTCAAATAAAAGTGCTATATTGCGAACAATTTGTACGTGCATTTGTTCCTTGTTTATCTAGTGGCTATTTTTACTGATGCTCATTCTTTTCGAGAAGTTAAGCAGATTAACCTTGATAGTTTATGTTAGTTACGGAATCCTCAAAAATTCTGTAGAAATGACAAACTTCCATCTGCTTGCCTCAAAAGACTCCAGCATATTTCGTTTTTTCAAATTTCTACATTGTTAGCTAACCTATTGAAAGCGCAATGATCACTTAACCTATCCAAACAATACATAGGAAATTATAGAGAGTTCTGCTAAGTAAAAAGAGTCCTAGGACTCGCCTCATCAACCTGCCAATAGAATAAAGCTAAATTTTTATTGTTGTTATATTAAATGACGTTCCGTACATTTCAAAATGGTTCAGGACTTATCATTTTGATTATAAAGAAGCCAAAATTCATTAGTTATCATCCGATTTCGTACATCCGCATAACGTAATTTATTCACCTAAAGCATGAAGTACACCAAAATGCACCTTCTTTACTCTTTGATGGGAAGTGTTTCGCATTTTTTTTGTTTGTATTTCCTCCAACTTAAAACTTCTTAATGGCATTTTTTCTGTCCTTTCATTATTTTTACGTTCTTCACTTTTATAAATTACCTAGAGACGATATTTAGTGTTTTAAGATACACAAACATAACATTTTCTAAAATTTATTTAAAAAAAAAATAAAGATAAAATCGCATAAAATGGCATATTGTAGACTCTAATAATAATAATAAATAAATTAAACTTAGTGCATGACCTTTTTTATGTTTTCTTTTACACAGGGTCCAATTCACATCGCTCATCACATAAAACGAACAAAACAATATTATGGGTTCTGTGATAGTTTTCCGTGATTTGAATGTCTCTAGAGCCTATTTTTAAATGAAAAAAAAGTTGTATCAAACAAACAAGTAAAATAAATGTCAAGCTTTAGATTTTTCATCAACATTCATAATAGTGCTAAAGTAATAGCAAAATATATAAGTATTTACCACTCACCAGACACATTTCCATCATCAAAATAATAACAATAATCATCATTATCTCAACGACAAACAATAAAAATAACGTGAATTACTATAAATGAAACTGAGATAACGGCACATAATATATGGCAAAAGTGATGTTATTGTGCACCTTTTGTGTCGTTTAATTCTTATGAGATATGAGTTTTAGAGTACTTTTATCTGGTATTTATATGTTGATATGATGCGTGTATAATTACGTTCATGTTGTTTGAATTTATGTGATTATATGTGCAAACAAATGGAAGGGTGTTTTTTGGTTGGGAAAATGTTAGGCAGGTAATCATAGTTTGGTGTTAAATTTTTACTTTGAACAAAATTTTATTATAGTACTGATAGTTTTTAAAGGCGGATACTTCTCAAAAATAAATGTTTTTCAATTTACGCTGAAGCATCAAAAACTAATTCATAGAAAATAATAAAACCTTTTTATTTTTAGTTTTTCAAATGATGATACACAATGGGAAAATAGAGAAAAGCGCGGTGATTATAACAATGTATACATAGACAGTACAAACACAATCCATTCATTTAATGAGAAATTGTGATGACAATTTCAATGATTATTTTCTCTGTTGTTTGTTCACATTCAAATAATAATAGATGCTATTGCCACGCGCTTTTATCATATATTTTATATATTCACTTTGTCATCTTTATGTTATACATGTTTGTATAAATATCATTACTAATGTTTCCTTTTAATTTTAATTATTTCTCGTTTACATTACATTCAAAATAAAAACACACACACGCATGATGTTTACAAGATCCTCATTGAATAAGTAAAATAGAGAGGATTAAGAAACATTAAATTTTTTAATTCATTTTTATTTCATTTACATAATTGATGTAACAATGAAAAATAATAGAAATTTATATGCTTCTTTTGTTACTTCAACAATTCATCAAAAGCTGATGCTATTCCAACTCACCCATGTATCATTGTAATATAATGGATTACAGTTTGGATCAGTAGGTTTGTACAAACTTGGAACCATGGAATTACTAAACTGATTCAGTGTACTTAACATTCTCGATAATTGTTTTGGATATTTATCGGATATGTCATAAAATTCACATGGATCTCTCCGTATATTGAAGAGACAATAACTTTTTTTACTTAAATCACAATGGTATCTATTGGTTTTCTCATTTGGGGGAACCTCACAATTGACCCGGTTATGTTTTAACATGTCTGCTACTTGAGACGCTCTTAAACGATTTCCAATGGCAACATTTGTGTCACTACTAACTACATATTCTGCGTACGAGACATCATCAGGAAATTGTGACTCGTAATTCGATTTACTAAGCCATATGTCAGTTTTAGGTTGATTTGATTTATTGACAAGTTTCCAGTCATCTTTTATTAAACCACTCCATCCTTCTATGGGATTAATGTTTAAAAGTGCTTCACGTCTTCTACCTGGTACGCCGTAAGTGAGTGATGGCCATTGATTAATACCATCAATTTTACGTTTACTTAAACGATCGATGGATATTCCCGCTGCTGAAAGAAGTGTTGGAAGCCAATCCGTTATATGGAATAAGTCATAAGAAACACGACGAGACTTTTGAATGAGTGGACTATATATAACAGCTGGTGTTCGAGTTCCACCTTCCCAAGGTGAGTTCTTTTGCTAAAAAATTAAATGATTTAAGAAAAGAAAAGGCAAAATTAATCTATATTATCTTACGCCTCTTAATGGGTAATTAGAGCCCAAATTAGAATGAAGTCCTATGGTGGGTGCACCATTGTCAGATATGAACACAACAATACTGTTATCTAACATTTTCTGCTTTTTCAGAGCGGTGACGACATTTCCTATTCCTTCATCCATAATGCTTGTCATTGCAGCCATTATTCTTCGTTTTGGATCACTTATGTGTGAGAATTTATCTATTTGGTTCTGTGGTGCTTGCATTGGATCTAGTATATGATATGTGTTATGAATCACTTTTGGATGTATAATAAAAAAAATAATTACCATCTTCATTTGCTGTATGAGGTGCCAGATGATTGACAACCATCAACATTGGTCGTCTTCGATCATGTTGCTCAATATATGAAACAGCTGCATCACTAAACATATATGTTGCATACGAATCATTTGTATCTCTAATTAAATTGAAATCTTGTCGAAAATCTAAGCCTCGGTTATAAGGTCGATCAAGTTTAATCATTGTTTTGGTCCAATAATCAATATAAGGGCCCCAATATCCATAATGATGATCAAATCCTCGCTCTAATGGAGTATATTCAGTCTTATGAAAACCAAGATGCCATTTTCCGACCATGTATGTTTCATAACCAGCCGCTTTGAAATATTGAGGCATAATTTTTCGATCAATTGGAAGTGCCCAAGGTTCATCGGCATCAATAACCCAATGATGCATTCCATTATGAATTGGATATTCTCCCGTCATTAGAGCAGCACGACTGGGAGTGCACATATGTGTTGAGTAATGTCGATTTAGAATGATTCCATTTAAACCTAGTGCATCGATGTTTGGAGTTGGAATTTGATGAACAGGATCATTATAACTAACATCGTTCCAACCCTAAATAATACTTTTATGATTTTATTTGTTTAGAGCACAATGGCAGAACGTAATTACCAAATCATCTGCCATAATAAAAACAATATGTGGAGGCGCCTTGTTACTCAAAAACCTTTCTTCTCTTTCTACACCATCATCACTATTTGATAAATTCACTCCGATACATAATATTAACGCAAAATTTAAAATAAACATTTTACACTTCATTCTCCGGTAACCGGTAATTCAACAATAAAATCAGTTAGAATAACTCGTTCTCGTTCGTCCTCACGGTTCAAAAATCAGCTAAAGTTTAAATGTAAAAAAAAAATTATCTCATATATATATACAAAAACAATGTCATATGACTACTGGCTATACTAACAATAATAAAAAAACGTCGCAAAATTGCTTATCTTCTGGCTTTTATAATTGTCATGACTAAATAAAAATAAAAAAAATTAAACAAAACTGAAAACATTACAAAAAAATGATAAAATTTTTTTGACACGAAGTTTCATCTTTTCTGTATGGCACTATATTACTGCATGTATATTAATTAAACAATATAAAATAATTTAAATGAATTAATGTTACAGACACCGGTTCTGGTATATATTTTTTTATTATAGTTTGTCTACATTTACATTGAAGTTCATCATATAAAGATGTGCGAATAACTATAAAATACGGTAAGTTCTAAATTTAATTTGTCTGTACTTCAATGTAATCAAGTTTTTTTTAATTTAATTTATTTTTGTTTAATTGATATAAAACGCATATTTTAAATTGCATTTAAAATTCAACTTATTTAATGTATAAAAGTTCATCAATTATCATTTGGTTATGTTTGGTCAGAATTTAAGCAGTTTTTGGTACATAATTCTCTCTTAACTTTTTATGTGACTTTATTATATTTAAGTAAATTTGTCTCAATAAGGAGGGACTTATTAAAATACCCAACTGCCAAAATATTAGCGTAAGCTAAACTGTTGACTTTTAAATGATTTCACGCTTAAATAAATTTAGACATTTAGACTTTGAACAGCTGTTATAATATTATTTCATAAAATGAGTTTTTGCTATATTTTCGATATTTATAACGGTTTTTCTAGGTCAAATATTTCATTACAGTTTATTGGTTTTTGTAAAGTTTATTAACCTTATCAATGATATTAACAAAACATTTGCTGATCATAAATTGTCTATACCTAAACAGTTTTTCATGAAAATTTATTAAAATATTGATATTAAAATTTAAATCCAAAATTTAACCGTTTTTGCATTTTAGACCTGATTCAACGGATAATAAGTTTTAAAACTCTTTATCGTAAAATTATATGTATATTTCAAGTAAAAACATGATTCAAACAAAAAACTGTCAAGAATAGAACAGAATTTATTCAGAATTGAACAACGTTGCTAAGTTCGACCTTCTTCTCCTCACTCTTTTTAAATTTTTAATAATAATAATAATAAAAGTTTGAAAATATACAACTATTTCTTTAATCACATAAAATTACATTTTTCCCGAATTAATGATTCAAATTTTATACATTTTATTTTAAATAAAGTTTTATTATTATAATTTTTGAAAAGCATCACATCATTAATATTATTATTAATTTTATCTGGCATTTCCGTAAATTTCTCACATCCAACCAAACGAATGACAAATATGTAGAAATTTTTATTCACAGATTGCACCATTGAAATACATTTTATAATGCATTAAAATGTTAAATTTATAGAAAGAGCATCATTTAACATATAATTTTTAGGAAACGCATTAAATGTTAATTTTAAGAGGAAAGTATTTTAATTTTCCTGTATACAAAATATTGTATTTTTATGCAAATTATTATTAGTATTTTCCAAATGATAAATAATTATGATAACGTTATTGTTATATAAATATACTTGTATTTTGGGGTAAATTAAATAATAAAAAGAGATTTGTTTTCAATTATTCAGAAATGTATAGTATTTCATGTGTGCAATTAAATTTGTACGGTTTTTTTATATCATTATTATAAATTATATTGAATTTAATCGCATAAACTTAAACCTTTCCAGGTGTTTGTTGCATAAATTAACTCTTTATTTTATGGAAATTAACATAATACATAGACGAAAATTATCTAACCTTAAAATTAATTAAAATTTGTTTGTTTTTTGAATTTAAGAATAAACATGCCCTTTCTTTGTGCTCTTCACCTTTTATTGGGTTCATTTATAATGTTTAGAAACATTAAAAAGATAAAAGTCACAGATTAGGACACTCCAATTTGAATAAATATTAAAGTTATTTTTTTTTATTACAGTGCTTCCCCCATCGTGAACTGCTAATTTTTTTCTATGTACGCGCATTGTGGACGAAACAAGTGACGTCGTACGAAAATAATATAAATCATCCAATCCTTTTATTTACTTTAAAAACTTTTCTTTCGATGATTTACATGAAAGTTGATTGATTCAAAATTCTTAAAAACACGCTTTATGTGTTCATCCACTTTGAAATTTCCACAATTTTGACTCACATCGTTTTGTCTTTACAACTGCACGGTACAATCCCAACTAAGGGATTTAATATAAGCGAAAACGCATACAAGAATCGGAATAGTATTGCCTTTGTAATAAATTAAACCTTTCTATCATATGACGAGACCAAGGTTAATTACTGATGCCTAGTTAAAAATAAGCTCATTATCATTTTTTATTTTATTGCAACCCACATATTTACATAGAATAATTTTGTTTGACATAATAATAATTAAGGCCGCGACAAATGAATTTCAAAAGTTTTGTCCGATGCCCCTTTTGAAAAGTCAAAAAAGACGTGGGGCATAAAAAAAAAAAATTTTTTTGATCAGGATTTTCAATTGAAAATTCATGTTTTTTAGAAAATTTCAACAATTTTTAAGTAATTATTACGTTATTGTGGTGAATTAGCC
>LN484038.1:7883-20605 GCA_900002565.1 Culicoides sonorensis
GTGATAATGTCAACTGTGTCTTTAATGGTCGATGACGATGAAGTTGACGTCGTTGTCGCCACACTGATTTCAACTCCAGCTAATGCTGCAGATACGTGCAAGAGGTTTTCCATTAAAATGACATGGATTTCATTCAATTCCGCTTCTTGACGTGAAATAATAAAAGCGTCTAAATACAAAAAAAAATAAATTTCATTGAATATTAATTTAAAAAAAATTTTCATTACCATTGCGATCCTTAATCAGCTTCTGTGAATAAATGTCCATGATGATATTCAAATCCCCAACACTCTTCATGTCTTCTTCCTTTGGCAAGGAACTTGCAGTCTCCAAATTACTCGAAGTCAATGTAAAACAAGGATTTACATTCGAAAGTTGCTTATGTTGCTTAACATAATTAATTGCGGCTGTCCAACGATTTCCATCAATCAATTCGACGAGCATCAACTCAAATTCATTGCTGTTAATTGGAACCGGGGATGGTGTTGGTGTATTTTCACCTTCAGTTGACGTTGAGGTGTCGAGAGATTCCATTTCAGTTTCATCGATACTACGCAAAATTGCACCACGCACCGACATGTACATTTTCGATAAATCAGTCATTCGATCGTTTTGTCTCAAGCTTTGCACAACATTGATCGCAATTTTGTGATCAGATTCAATGAGAAGCAACAATTGGAACATGAGTTTGTACAATCCACGTCCCAAGTCGATTAAGAGTTCCATTGTAGCTGGATCAGCAGTGTGATCTACAATATTGGCAGTGCCAGTTCCTTCATTCGATGAGTCCATGTCAGAAAAGAGAGCGTATTTGCATGAAGTTTTAACGGAATCCAAGCACTGAAATGAAATTAAAATTAATTTCAATGAAAATTTTGTAAATTAATTTAATTTTACCTCAATAACGTGTTCCTTGCGATCAAAAAACGTCTCAAGATGTTCTTGGACTTCGAGCACGGCGTATCTCAGTGTTTCATGGAGTCGTGGGGTTGTTGTGAGTGATCGATTATACCAGATTTTTGGGGGTTCACCTCGTGATGAAAGCAAATCTGCAAGGACAGACAATCGATGCCCTAATTGAGTGCTTACACCAGTAAAATATCGCATTGAATCTTTTGCAATGAAAATACTTTTAATCGTAAGCTCACGAATTAATAGATAAAGTTTGTCAAGTAGCTCGGGTGCATGACTACTAGGCTGATTTATCAGCAATTCCTTTAAATTTTTACGCCATGCTTCCTCAGTTTCATCTCGAATTGGAGCTCGGAATGGTAAAAGTCCAGTTAAATGAGGGGATTCGTTACATGGAGTGATGTCACCTAAATCGCCTACACTTGATCCGGATGTGTCACTACGAGAAACACTGTCACGACGATGATGTCTGTGCTCTTTTAAGCTCAGTGATGTTGGTGGTCCACCAAGATATGAAGATGATTTTAAATATAACGGTTTTCGTAGGAGTCCGTGAGGGGATTCCGTTTCCAATTCCTCATCTGATGAGTCATAAGCCGTATTTGTCGATTGACGTTTACTTCGTTTCGCTAAAACTGGCGTATTTTCACTGACACTTTCATCAACCCCCGAAGTTGGTTTCAATTCACCAATTGGTTCACTGTCACCTTCAGATAATGGACGTCTTCGCACACCCCAATTGAAGTTATCCGTTGAATCACATTCAACACTCTCACTTTCATACTCCAAAAAGTCAAAATCTCGGAAAACAGTGAAATCTGGTTGATCATCACGTCGAGATCCACCACTCAAGTCTTGTTGTGGTCCTGATGTCTCATCTGTACTGCTTGCAGCTGACGATTGACGCTCCAGTAAATCACTGCTTTGACTGAAAATAACTGAAGGACTTTTTGGCAAGCCAACTCTCTGTCCACATGTTGTCAGGAGATTGACAAGACATTCCCTTACACGACCTTGACACATCCATGGTCGTTTCCAGCCGGAAATTGGCCCGGTATCAGCTGGAGATAGACTTGCACTGCGACGAGGTGAACTTGAATTGGTGAAATGAGCTAAATGCATGCCAGCTGATACGCCAGCATTAATTTTTGCATTTGTTTCGGAATCACCCTTGAGAAGGAGGCGACGACCGATTAACGGTGTTTGAGACACATCAAAGGTGAAGTCCATCGTACGTCCAGCAAGTTCCTTTTTACAGAACACTTCTGAATCTGAATAACTGCCATGATGATGGTAAGACTTTTCCGAATATTGTGGGACGACTTGGAGGGTTGAACTGCGAGTAACAACGAGTTTGAGGATTTTGAGGGCTTCACGCCAATGTGGTGTCTGTAAAAATTAAAAAGAAAATTAAATATTGATTAAATTACAGTTGAAATTCAAAACTTACATCCAAAAACTTTGAAATGACCCGCAAGAGATCCGCACACAATGGTTGTGCTTGTTGTGTCGACAAATCCACGTAATGCAACATGCAATGAATCACACTGAGAACTTGCATTTGAACTTGAGCCCACCCTTTTTCCAAGACATCAACCAAAAACGCCAACATAGTGATACCCATGTGAGCATATGTGTCATGAACATACTTAACGACACACTTTGTCCACTGAAATGGATCTTTACTGAACGTTTTTCTGCTATACAGCGTCATTACTGTTCCAAGATTTTCCAATTTCGAGCCCATTTCTGATGCTACTTGGGCAATATTTTCAGCTGACGAAATACAAACTTCATTCGCGTCCTCGTAATGTAACAACATGTATGGCAACAAAGCGATTACATTCATCGGGAATGCACAACTCTGAGTTGGATCACACACGGGAAGTGTTAAAAGTGGTGCAAATTTCGATAGCAATGTAACGGAAGGTTCATACGTGGTTGTATGAGTGCATCCTTTTAAAAGTAGTGCATGAACACCAGGGAAATTTGGCCATTTCAATTGTAATTGTAATTTTTCAACTTTATCACGTGCATCAGGTCGATCTAAGGGTAATCTGTAGAGCACTCGTCCAAGTAATCGTAATGCCAATAAAAATTCATGTTCAAAATCACTTTCCAGCAATGAAACGGCCAACCAAAATAATTGTGCTAAAATCGTCATTTTATCATCTTGAGTTGCCGTATCACCAAGTAATTTTAGACTCTGAGCAGATCGTGATCGTGACAATGCACCACCAAATTTCTGGTTATTTCTTTCAGCTTCCATTGCAGCTGCCGCTCGATTTCTCAATTCAACCTGTTTATCAATTGGACTCTGCGTTGTACGACGAGTGCAATATGATACACTGTAACTCGTGCTTCGTGTATGACCTTGATTCTGTAACATGCTGTTGATAGCTTGAGGTGACCCGGGAGTACCATCAGCTGATTTTTTCCCACCAACACCAATCGCACCTGCACCATCCTTATTGTTGAGATTTGGAGTTGACTTGAAAATGTCTTTCATGACATCTAATGGACGGAAATCTGAATCGAGACTATCAACGGCAGCTTCAAGGGTTAAAAGCAATTCAGTTACATATCCTTGCATGTCCTCACCTTGTTCAGCTACCGTTTCAACGAGTCTTGATAAAATATCGGATAACATTCGTGAATTGATGGGAACACCGAGTGCTCTGAAAACTTGAAGTGATCTTCCGGCATAATGACGCGATGAGCAACTAAGACCCAATTGAAGGGCAGTTTGAGCCCATCTCTCACTGAATCGTGCTTGAGGGAAACTCTCGGAAAATACTTTTAAAATGTAACGCAATAAACATGAGAGTTGTTCAGCTGACTTGATTAACCAAACCTTTGCTGTTATATCCTCATAATTCCACAAGGGTTGTGTCGTATCTTGTGTTAAAAATCGGATCAAACTTTTTATAACATGAGCTGTTGCCATGGTTGGACCCGGTTGAGGAGGGGAATTCTCTTCTGTGATAATCGATGGAATTTGTGTTTTGGGAGTTTGAACAGTTTGATTTGCTGCACTCGTTGTATTAGGTCGATTTTCATTTTTCTCGTCATTTCCTTCGTCATTCTCCTCTTCGGCAGTTCCTCCTGTTATAACAGCAGGGCAAATCGTCAAAGTGGATGAAGTTGTTGCTGGAACAGCAGGTGGTCCAAATAAATATGCATCAAATTCATCGTTTGGCTCAGTGAAATTATGCACGACCACGGCAATGTTTGGGATCGTAAGTCCAAGCTTCAATTTTTGTGTTTCACTGTTTAAGAGGACTCGGGCTACCGTTAAATGATCGTTGTGTTCACATAATACAATCTGAAATTAAAATGAAAATTAATGAAGAGTCAAAATTTGAAATTGAAGTCTTACCAGTAAATTCAGCAATAATTGTTTGCAATTATCTCTCACTAACGGTCTTGTATGGTCCAATCCAAGGAACAAGATATGTAACATCAGTGGAACATGCAAAGTCCAATCAATATTTTCAATTCCATCCACAATGACATCAGCTAAAAGCATTACAGCAACATTACATCGATGAAATCCACTAATTGGAACGCTCGAATCCGGTAAAAATTCAGTGAGAGGTGCAAACCAACCCCCATATTCTGGCATTGGTAGTGGATGAGGCGCATTTGGTGCGTCTGTTTTACGTTCCAATGTACCCTCATTTGAGGTTGATGTTGTATCACCTGAATGTAAGACGTCCTCATGTCTTGGAAATATCGCTGGACCAGAAGCAGTTCGAATTTTATCACTACCACGTGGAGGACGATAATTTCCAACGGAAAATGCACGTAGCGCACTATCAGATTTACATGTCCCTGATTTGATTGGATCTTCACCACTGTGACGCTTGGTATGGATGGTGCCATCTTGCAATTTCATGTCTGTGTTGCCAGTTGTAGGACCTGAAAATTTAAATAAAAAATGTAAAATACCAGCCGTCTCCATTTAATGTTAATTTTCTCGTATTAAGGAAAAATATTTTAATTAGTCTGCTCTCTTTTAATCAATTCAATATTCAAAGTAATTATCGTAATATTTTACAATCCAATTAACACACACTTACCATCAGAATGACTTGATGTCTTTCGCATGCTCGTCAATCTGTAGAATGGTGGTGTCTCTGTACGTTCAATGAGGCAATTAAGTGTTTCAACAGTTTGCAATTCAGTCATTAGCTCGTCTAGGAGGCGATCAGGACAAGTACGTGCCAAATAAAGTGCTACACGTTTTGCACAGCTAAGTAACTCATTTGGTGCCATTCCAGATATAATTACCAAATAACGTAAAATTACTTTTAAATTGTTTGGCCAAAATTGGCATAGTGTGCCCCATAGTTCTTCAATGTCACGAGGATGGGAATCAGCAAACTGTAATGAAAAGAGTTGAAAGGAAAAAGTAATAATTGGATTATAAATTAAATGAAATGGATGTCTGTAAAAATTTATAATTAGACAAGATATTTCATTGTTATTTTAATATGAAACGATCTGTAATGAAAATGTGAAGAAATTAAATTGGTAATTTAAATTTCCATTCATGCTTCTTTGATTTCACGATTTATTTTATCAAAATGAAACATAATTATTGCATTTTGCACTCTCTCTTATAAGCTGGTTCTCCATCTCTCTCTTTCTCACTCTCTCAATATTTTCAATTTTATAATAAAATTAATTTTTTAACGGTTTTTCTTTTCATTTTAAATTCAAATTCAATTCAGTTCAAATTTAATCCCATTCCACAATCATTCACATTCAGCTGTTTGAATGTCAATGCGCAACCGTCACAAATATTCATTTCTCGGAAAAAAAATACTTTTCATTCATTTACAGATCACGGTCGTGTAAAGTTCTAAAAGTTTCAAAGTTAAAAATTTAAAATTTTCCGTAAAATGTAAGTTGAAAATCTACATTAATTAACAAAAAAACGAATATTCCAGTTAAAATTTCCGATTAGAATCAAAAACAAACAAATTCCAATAAGAAAATCACCTGAAAACAAGACAAGCAAATGTGTGAATGAAATTTATCATTCAAGTGACATTGAAAAAAATTGTATTTCCATTCAAAATCTTCTTATTTTCAACATCTTACGACGAAAAATTTCTTTTGTGTATGATAAATTGTTGGCAATGAAAGTGAAATTGACCTTCATCTTCAACTTTTGTCCGAGATTGAACTTGAAAAAAAAAATTATTTACTCGGATTGTAAAATTGTGTTATGCAATCGTTTTGCAATACATCAGAACAAAAAAAAATTACTATAAAATAAATTTACCGGTCGTGCATTATTATTTAACAGTTGTTGAGTAATTTTTTGCATCGAAATTTGAAACAATCATTTAAAATGTGATTCATTCATCAATTTTTTTAACTTTTTTTCAAATTATTCATTGAAATCAATATTTGAATGAAAATTCTCGGTTCTTTATACATTTAACCTCTAGTATACGTGTAGAGGTCAAATTTCTATTACATAGACGTATGTGCACGTGTTCTGTATGGGAATCATACGAGATTGATTTTTTTTTGTTATGAGTTTTAGAGGCGAGCCCTAATCAATTTCTATTCAATTTTGAAAAGGAAAAAGGTGATTTTTTTAATAAGTTCACGACAAGAAAATTGAATGGAAAATCGTAAAAATGGAATCGTGACCTTTAACTGCCTAATTAGGGTCAAATCAACTATTATCAATGTACTTTTTATTTCAATCTTGGTTCCTTGACGTCAAAAAGGTGTTTGTTTTTGATTCTACATTACATTTAAAGCATATTTTGTTATTTTTTTGATAAGAAATCTATAAAATTTGTTGTTTTTATGCGTTTATGATGTTTTTCTGATTATTAATTGCTTTGTAAAGGTCAGGCCAGGCCTATTTTGATACTGAAATTTTATGTTTTGATTAAATTTTTGTATTTTCTTTTAATTTTAGTCTCGAGATGACTATCAAGAGTATTAAGGCCCGTCAAATTTTTGACTCCCGTGGCAACCCAACAGTCGAAGTCGATTTAGTTACTGATTTGGGTTTGTTCCGTGCCGCTGTACCATCAGGTGCTTCAACCGGTATTCATGAAGCTTTAGAACTCCGCGACGAAGATAAGGCCAACTACCATGGCAAATCTGTCTTGAAAGCCGTTGACAACATCAACAAATCCCTCGGACCTGAAGTCATCAAATCAGGCATCTGCGTAACTGAACAAGCAAAGGTAATTTCAAACTTTGTCTTTTTTGATGTGATTTGGCACTAACATTTTGTTTTCCATTTAAAATCTAGATCGATGAATTGATGATCAAATTAGACGGTACTGAAAACAAGTCAAAATATGGTGCTAACGCAATTCTTGGCATCTCATTGGCTGTGTGCAAAGCCGGTGCTGCTGCTCGTGGCATTCCATTGTACAAACACATTGCCGATTTGGCTGGCAACACCAACATTGTCTTGCCATGCCCCGCATTTAATGTCATCAATGGTGGCAGTCATGCTGGTAACAAACTTGCTATGCAAGAATTCATGATCTTGCCCACTGGTGCATCAAGCTTCAGTGAAGCCATGAAAATGGGCAGTGAAGTCTACCATCACTTGAAGAATGTAATTAAGGCTAAATTCGGTTTAGATGCTACCGCTGTCGGAGATGAAGGTGGTTTCGCTCCAAACATTTTGGATAACAAAGAAGGTTTGCAATTGATTGTTGATGCTGTTGCAAAGGCCGGATACACTGGCAAAATTGAAATTGGCATGGATGTTGCTGCATCTGAATTCTTCAAAGACGGTTTGTACGATTTGGACTTTAAGAATCCAAAGAGTGACAAGGCAACTTGGTTGAAACCCGATAAATTGGGTGAATTGTACCAAAGTTTCTGCAAGGACTTCCCTATTGTCAGTATTGAAGATCCCTTCGATCAAGATGATTGGGATGCCTGGACCAAGATGACCGCTGGCACCTCAATCCAAATTGTTGGTGATGACTTGACAGTCACAAATCCAAAACGTATTCAAACTGCCGTTGACAAGAAAGCCTGCAACTGTTTGTTGTTGAAAGTCAACCAAATCGGATCCGTAACCGAATCAATTGCTGCTCACAACTTGGCCAAGAAGAATGGATGGGGCACCATGGTCTCACATCGTTCAGGTGAAACTGAAGACACATTCATTGCCGACTTGGTTGTTGGTTTGAGCACTGGACAAATTAAGACTGGCGCTCCATGCCGATCTGAACGTTTGGCCAAATACAACCAAATCTTACGTATTGAGGAGGAACTTGGCGCTAATGCTAAATTCGCTGGCAAGAACTTCCGTCGCCCAGTTTAAATTCACTAACACCGAATATTATATGCAGTGAGCAAATGCAACTCTACAAATTAATCTTAACATTTAACTATTAAAACTTATTTATGAATGAAAACTATTTCTGTTGTGTATTGTGTTAATCGATCTAGTGTCTAGAGCATCACAGAAGAAATATTTTTCAAATATCAAGTTAAGGAGATAATTAAACGTGTTTAAGACATTTCACAAGTAACTAAATAAATGAATGTTAATTAAAAACGAAATTTCTTGTATTTTTATCCCAATTGAACTAAAAAGGTAACATTTTATTCAAATCCACCTCCTTTTATCTGTCAGTGTCAATTAATTTCATACCCTTATCACGACCAAACATATCAAATTTCAAAGAATTACCAAACGTTTCCATTAAATTAAATTTAACATCCAAATAATTTGTGTATCAAGTGGAGACGCCTTGTAAATTCTCTTTTTTTTTCATTTCAAAATATCACTGAATCCAATCCAAATTTTTTGATTTGTTCTAATTTTCTCTGCCACTCAACACAAATTTTAGTTCATTTTTAATATTAAGACCACTTCATAACATGTTATTTCATCACATACAAATGAAAATTCCATTACAGTGAGTATAAATAATGGCAAAACAAAACATTCCTTGAAATGTGAAATTTAAGAGGCAACATGTGTAAAACAAGTCCTATTATTAGTACTCTTAAAGTACATTAAGGCCAGAAAATGAAACAAAACAAATAACAAGAAATAATACAACAAAAATTAAAGTGCAGAAAAAATAGAAACAAAAGTGCAAATGAAAAAATGCCTTTTTGTCCGTGTGTATTTTTTTTTATTTATGTTACTTTTATTTTACCGTTATTTTTTTCAAATGACTCTCTTGTAACGAATTTGTAAATGTGTGTGTGTTTATAAAAATTGTTTCAAGCATTTCAAGATAAATGTGAGGAATGTTACACTCCAATTTATCTACATTAATGGCTTGTTTTGTTATTTATTTTTCCCTTTTATTGTGTGTGTGTGCCTTTTTTCAATTTGGGTTCTTTCCCATTCATTATTCGGTCTGTGGAGTGTGGACAAATTACATTTTTATTATTTTTATGTACCCATTTATTAAAACAGAAAAAATTTGGCTGTAATTTAGACTGAAATCAAGTACGATGTTGAAAAATCAAACAAAAAATGGTCTGTAAACTGGATGTAGACTGATAAAGGAGAAATAATTATAAAATGTGATAACGTTTAAAAAAAAATCAAATAAATTAACTGTTTCAACGGAAATTTTTTTTTCTACACCGTTGGATATTCGAGATAAATGTTGATTATACTCAATTTATTTAATTTTTTTTAATGATTATTCAATTAGAAGTTCACCTACACAAAGATTTTTTTTTTTTATTTTGAACTTAATTAGCAGAATCAATGTTGATTTAAGGAAGGGAAGTTTGTTTAACATGATTGACTGGAGAGACATAACATTTTTTCATTGAATGTAATTCAATGTAATTTTAAGCGTATTTCTCGTTGATCTCATTTAAAATTCGAGTATTGTGTGCATTGACGACGTCTGTCTGTCCGATTGGCATTCTCTGGCACACTTGTACAATTAGCTTGTATGCAAAACTTGTAGTGAAATGTCAAATTTTTCAAAATTCATCGAAATTTTATTGAATTTAAATTGAATTCTATCCCAAGAACCGCAACACACGCTCGTTCCGTCTATTAACTTTAAGCTGAAAATCCCATTTTCTTGGATTTCCACTGTCGTAGAACATTCTTTTGTGGAAATTTACCATCACTAAGAATTTCCATTGAATTTTCAGTATTTTCGCTTTTCCAGGCAAAAAAAAAATCTCCTTGTGCTGCTAATGAGATAATAAAAAAATTCAGGGTAATGCACACTTACAACGTCTGTTGAATTCAAAGCGTAGGCACACTTTTTCTTTTCAGCAATTCAAAGAGAATCTGATAAGATTAACATTTAACAAGAGAAAATTAGAACAAAATTCATTCCTTTGAAATTTATAAGTATGATAAATAAAAAGAAAAATAATAATAAAATAATAGCAGACAAGAAAGTAAAAGCATCAGGTGCTAACTCAAGATTAAAATGTCTGACCATAGTTTGTTAATTTAATATTATTGTTGTCTAGGCAAATTTCTTTACTGTCCAAGACGTGTTGGAAAGTAAATAAGAAAATATGATAATAAAATAAAATGGGAAATTTTGATTTGAAATGTCAATGAAAGCGCATTTCAAGGGCTTTCCTTACCAGGATGAGATGAATGGGTGTCTGAGCTCGTGTATATAAAAATTGAAAAACGAAGGTGCATTTTGATTGCTCGTCAGCTCAGATAGATTGGGGTCGGGTCAAGGTCCAAGAATGGATTTGAATCAAATTTTGAGCTCCTTTAAATGTAAATCCAAAAATGTTAAAGCACATGCTAACGGAATTAAATAACTTTCAAGCTTTTAATAAAAAAATATACGTTAGATTCTTCATAGTTTTAAGTGAAAACATCCAATTTAATGGAAATTTACAAAATTATATGAGACATCCCCATAATAATGCCAAAATGACCACATTCCACATTAAATTGAACCAAAATAACAATTAATTGAAACAATTTGTCTGCATTTAATTAAATACAATATAAAATTCTACTACAAAAGATATTAAATCAAGCATAAATGACTCAGGACAATTCAAATATTCAAAATCAAATGTAAACAAAAAAAAAATTGTTATTATTTTTACTTTATAACATTTATCATTGTATCATTTTTCCTTCCAGACCTTATGATTGCAATGTATTGTAAAATAAATATGAATTTTCTTTTGTCTACAAATTTGTAAAAATGGTCACTTGAAAACAAAAATTTCATTAAATTACTGGAGACTTGTGTTTGAATTTACTTTGAAATTAAGCTGTCCCATGAAATTTCCATAGAATTTTCAGTTGAACGTGTTTTTTTCTCATATTACAGAACGTAAATATTTTATTATAATAAATAATCATTATAGGAAAAATATTTGAATATTAAATTCTTCTCTTTCGTAAATTTTACATTATTTGTAAAATAAAAATTTCGCTCTTGTATCAAATTTTTTTCTTTGATATCATAAAAATGATAATAACAATTTATATGATACAATGCGGGTAGGTTGGAGTGAATTTAAGTTTGCATGTTGATTTAAATTATTATTATTACAACTATTTGTCTTGTATTTTATTTGTAAATTATTATTTAAATGGAAATTCCTTTTTTCCTTTGCATTTAAAACTAGAACGAACCTGGTGAATGAGGGCAAATTATTGAGTTTTCATTGAAATTTCGGAGAATGAGATGAAATTTCAGGTATTTTGAAAGCGATTGAGGGAGAAATTGAAAAATAATGGAAAAAAATCTTCTGAAGGCTCTAAGCTGAAGGTGCCTTAACCCATTGATAGCTACTTCCAGGAATGTCGAGTTTAAACCGAAAATTTCTTGTAGGATTGGTTCTTCAGCTCAAAATGAATACTTTTCAGCTCGATGTAAATTTTGAGTTTCATACAAAAATTTTACAGGAGAGTCAATTAAATGTGTCGTATAAACTCATAGAAATACAATTTTTTGAATTTTCCTCATATTTTAGCAAACAATTTCCTTTTAAAAGAGAAATTTCCTTCATTTTCATAACACATCAAAAAATTTCAATGAAAAAATCGTTTCAATAAAATTCCTGGTCAAAAAACCGTCAAATGGCCGTTAACGGGTTATTTCATGTCAGTTACATTCCAAGGCCATAAAAATAGTTCTGAAATTGTTGTAAGAAAAACTTTTTCTTCAAAGTAAAAAAAAAAAAAAAAATCTCAATTAATCTTTTCTCTTGTGACTGCTTTTGACATTACTTTTACTGGTGCAGTACCAAACCAAAGCACGGTTTTTAATATTTTTTTCACAGAATCATTTTTATCAAAACTTAAAAACTTTCAGGTGCAAAAATTTCATTATCAGATGAATGAACAAAAACAATTTATTCGTCTTGAACATTGAAATAATTTCACTATCTTACCAAAAAACAACTTTTTTTTTATAATTTTTTTATTATAATTTAAATACCATGAGAAAACACTCACACACAAAAAAAATCTAAAAAATGGAGACCGACAAGAAAAATTAAATAAATGGTGTGTTAAAATGAAAATCGCATGAAATGAAATAAAATTCATAGCCCCAGGTCATTAAAATGAACAATTTACTCTTTTTATTTTACTTTGAGTATTCTCTGGTGTGAATTTACAAAATTTTCACGCGAAAAACTTATAATTTTTTTTTATGTGAAATGAAATAAAGAAGTTTTTTTAAGTTGAATTAAAGAAAATTTTTGCAGTAACATGTTATTACAATAATTTTAATTTTTTTTTTACCGTGTTGAAATATCCTACGAATTAGAGGAAATTCCTACGAATTTTTAAGGCGACGCCTTAAATAAATTTCCCTTGAAATTTC
>LN484037.1:0-20612 GCA_900002565.1 Culicoides sonorensis
ATCATAATACAAATGATAAGGCAATTTCTTCGATATTAAAATTCCTTTTAAGGTTGCACTTCTTGACACTATAATGAATAGAGGACATTTTATTTACTTCTTATTCAGAGAACCTGGTCATTCCTTAGAAACTTTGCTAAAATGCAAAAACGTTTTTACAAGTTTGTAATACTTTTTTATATAACATTTAGTATTTTTTTTTTAATAATCTAATTACTAGATAAAGTTGCAAGCATATTTAGTTGTATATTTTTTAATTTAAAGCTGTCAAAGCATTATAATTCATTTCTAATTGATATTTTAAATAATCGTTTTTCAATCATTTTAAAGTCATAACGACTGGTTAAAGAGTAAGGTGAAATAATTTGAGGTTTCTTCAATTTTAGCAAATATAAACTTTGTTAAAGATAATCACAAACGTTATCCAAAAAAAAAAATAATATAAGTCTGATTCACCACAAATATAAAAGTTCCTTTTTTAGTAAAATAAAAACATAAAAGTATATTTTAATGGATTAAGAGTAAAATTTGATTTCACAGAATTGAATAAAAAAAATAAAAAAAAAATGCTTTAAATATATTAATAAAATAATAGTAATAGTAAATTTTAAATTGTTTTTTGTGTAGTATAATTATATATATGATATTTATAATCAAATATATAAATAATTTTCAAGTTGTATTTTTTTAAAGTTCCATGGATAATACAGACCTTGTTCAAACAATTATTAGATATTTTTAACTGTCACTTTTCTTAAGAAACACAAATTAATTTTTGATTGAGAAAGAAAGCAATATTTTAGGTAAAGTGGTATGCAGATTTAAACCGTTTTTAGATGTAAAAGCATGGCTTACCAAAACTTTTTTTTTTTCATTTGTCAATTCAATTACCTACATAATTTAGTTAGATTCATACAAAATTAATTTTTGTTGCTGCATCGTTTCTTCAATTGATTCATAAAATTATGACTCTTGACAATGAAAAATCAAACATTATCAAGGTATGAGAAAAAATATTTATACTGATAATAATTTAATGTGAATTACTTCTCAATAGTGTTTTTCTTACACGTTTGCTGTACTAGGGTTCATAGCATTTTGTGCCTTTGTTTTCATGAGTTACATAAAGGTTGAAAAGCAAAAGGATCCGAATGTCACAATTCATCGTCTTTTCATGATTAAATAAAAATTTAAATATCAGTCTTATCAGAAAAAAGGAAAGATCAAACGAAATAATTTGGAGTATTTCCAAAACCAAAATTTATTTGTTTTCTTTGTATTACGTTGTATCTCTTTATTAGAAATTTATATATTTGATCTTTTCAAAAAAATAATCAAGTTACTCTTGAGAATTCAATTGATCAAATATAGAGAAAAAAAACAAATTAACTTCCCAACTTTTAAAGCTATAGCCAACAAACAAAACATTTCAAAATAAGTGCGAACCGCCTTTTTAGTGCGACTGTCATATTAAGAGTTCTTCATCTGCCCATGAAGACAAGAACGACGCACGTACATTTTTGGTTAAAATTTTTTTATTTTTGTTTTTTTGAGCGCTTGAGTAAAATAAGTAATATCAGGATCAATCTGACTTATCAATATTACAGGTATGTGATTGTAGAGCCTGCTTGAAAGCTCTGGAAAACTTAATAAAAATAACAAAATTAACTATAACACAGTTTTTTATTTTTGTAGGTGCGCCGTTCTTTCCTGTAAAGACAGAATATAAAGTGAGTTTCTCTCAAATGAATGGTTTCATTCACAATTCTAGTATTTTTCATTCATGTTTCTAGTACATTTCTAGCGTTTGAGTCTGATGGTCACAAAAATAAATTAAAATTGTGTGAACTAAGAAATCTACGCTTTTAAAAATTTAAGATAAAACATTTAAATAAAATAACATATCTCGTGAAAGGTACAGTGAATATAAATTATGATAGCTTAGCTTATTAAAAAATATATCTTAACTTAAAATATATGAGTATAAATAAGATTATCCAATACTGTCAGAAAAACAGAGTTTTGAATTTTATTAATGACATTCAATCGAGCCATTTTTAAAAAATTGCAATGAAAACATTGACATTTTAAATGTTTCAATAACATTAATATTCTATGAGTCATATAGTTTTTATGAATATTAAATAAGGTGGATGTTCAATAACTTTTTATGTTTTGTTAAGAAATATTATTAGAAAAAAAATAAATTGATGAGTTAAAAGGTGTAAATTAGAATATTTATTAGAAAAACAGTATTTTTGATATTTTTTTATGATATTCAATTGCAATTAAGCATTGTTAATTTTACAGTGTATACATCTCTTAATTTTTTAAAATTATTACAAGATTATTATTATTCAGTGTTTATCGTGTAACAAATAAAGGATTTAGCTGATACATTATATTACAAGATTTTGAATTCTCTGAAACAAACTGTAAATGGTAGTTAAAAATATATTGTGGGATGATTACCTCCTACCTGCAATTTTTTTTAATATAGATGACAACGAAATCATTTTTGCTATAAAGTGTATATATCTTAACATGACAAAATAGTATGAATATTCCAAAATTTATAATTTGATTGTCATTAATTGAATTCAAAAATTATATTTATATGTTTCCAAGGATTTCAAGGTGTCAATACAACTACATTGTTCATTGATGATTTAACAAAGAATTGAGTAGTACAAGCCAATAAACTTCTATCAAAAGGAAAATAAATAAAAGTTTTCTTCAATACGTGCCCAACTTTATTAATTAATTTTTATTGCTATTTGACATATTCTTTCAAGATTATCCAAAAGTAGCAACATCTTTCAGTTAGGTACTGATGTGATCTTCGTTTAACACGCTATAGACTGTTTATATTTCAAATGAACGTCTTTTTAATATTTTCTACACTTCAAATAAGGCAGCGACGAAAATAAGCGTTAAATTAACATATAAATCTTAAAGAACGTAATTTTTTATCAAAAATGGTAATAGCCAAGGTAAACAGGAAGGTAAAATTACTCAAAATCGTTTATATCTATAGCATTGTTTATGTTTAACCACTTCCATCAATGAATTACCTTATTTATATATGTGAGTTTGAAGCAACTTTATATTGTACTAAGTTATTTAATTCCTTAAAATACGTCATTGATCTTGATTCACTTATTTTCTCTTTATTTATATTTGATCTTCAATTCACAGGAAAAATATCAATATACCAAAGAATTAACAGTTGTTTAACTTTTTTCGACCAGAGTGCAAAAGTTAAAGTATTTCAATTAAACATTTTATTTGTAAAAGAAATGTATCCTTGAAGTTTTATTCAAGTGAATCGCTCATTTTTACATGTTTGATTGATATTTAACATTTGTAACAACCTTCTCAATCATCCCAATCTAAACAGTTTTTAACGCTATTGTTAATAAATAAAACTTATGAATAATTTATATGTCACACTCATTCTTTTTAACTGTTAAATAAATATAATAAATAAATAATAAAATTTAATTATGAAATGTTTCAAATAAAAAAAATGCAATTTATTTAATTTAAATTGAATTAAAAAAATGCAATTGTTGGGAAGATTCTCAAATTAATTTTATTCTTCAGTCCTTTATTAAGATTCATACATTGAAAATTCGTCATAAATACTGGAAAAATACATTAAAAAATCAATAGTTTATCTCCTTTTATGATAATATCAATTATAATTTTTTTTAGTTATGTTTGAATCAGGAAACATTTAATTATTACAACATTCATGCAAAGCAATAAGACAACAACATGATGTACACCCTTTTATGATTTTGATATATACAACAAATTTATTGTATTGTTATTTTTTAATTAAGAATATTATGAAAACTTAATCATTTTATTTTTATGCATATTTCGAGAGCTAAAAATGGTATTGTTCACAATTAATATAGATCTCTCATCAAAAGAAATCTCGTTTATTTCAGTCTCTCTTTAAAGCGTTTGTTTTTAATGAAAAAGATAAACACTTAACTTGACAATCTTTTAGCTCTTTATTTAATACCAGTATATGAGCCTTTGTAGATTTATGTGTAAACGACGTAAAAATAAACTGTATTTTATATTTTAAAGCTTTGTTTGCTATGCTTTGTTTCTCTTGCCTATTTTAAGTAAAATAATAAATTCAATAAATGCATATTTGTTAAGAACAATTACAATTAGAGCCTTGGCAACTCAATTCATAAAAATTTTTGTATTTATCATAGGCTAGATGAATAATATCTAAATTTAAATGTGTTATCCAGTTGCAGATTTGCTGTTCTTAATTTAAGTGGGTGATTTTTAATTGAAATATTATTTTATTTCTATTTTTATTTAAAAATTTAGTACATTATTCTTATTCAATTTGTTTTAATATTAAATTAAATTAAAATTTGTATTGAACTTCTATGATTTTCAAACGTAGTTAAAAAAAACTGAGTAATATTTGATTTTTTTAATTATTAATGAATATTTGAGTTTTACATAAAAATTATATATTTCTTCTTTAAAACAATTGTTTGTTAAAAATGGATGCAATTTCATTGATGTTTAAAATCACAAGTTATTTTACGGTGATTTGGTTTTGACAAACTAAATTATATATGAAACAGGAAAAAGGGCACACCCAATAATGCAATGGTTTAAATTATGGTCTTACTCATTGTAAATTTGAATTGGACTATAAATAAAAGCTTCGACTCTATTATTTGCAAAAGTTTTGCTTTAAATATTTGAATGATTAAAGTCATGATTATTTATATTTTTTCTCTTTCCTTTCTTTCAGTGAAAGCTAAATAAATCAACGGTAACTAAATAGAAAACAAACTGTAAGCCCATGAAAAAAATATGAAAAATGTTTCATTTAGATAGTTTGAACATCAATCAATAATATTGAAAAAGTCAAGAATATAGAAATAAATAAAGACTCTACTGTATAATAATATGGCATTCCTATTAAAAAATGTATCGAATTCAATATTACATGCATTTAACGCATTACAGCAAGAAAAACCAGGTGTTGTAAATAAATCAAAATTAAAAGTAAGTAAACCATTAATTTTTTCACTTTTCTCAAATACAACTTTTATTTAATTTTTACTACAGGTACTTACAGCTAATATTGCTGTAATTTTAGATCTCTATGGCGTTGAACGAGGTCTTGATCAATATCGTTCAACATCAACACTTAGTTTTGATCAATTTAAGTATTATCTCATGAAAGAGGTTTTTTTATCAGTTCCTGATGATATGACATTAAGTCAACAGAGAAACTATGAGACTCGTATAGAGGAGGTTTGTTGGTTAGTGTGTCGAAAAGATTATTGCACAGAATCTGGTCTCAAAGTTTATACAGCAGATATGATATTTAAATTATTCAGAATATTCTGTATGTTAGCTGATCAAAATGAAGCAACAGATTCATCCCATTATTGTGCAATTGCTGGAGCAGAAGCCTTACTCTTAATACAACAACTTTTATCATCTTTAGGTTTAGATTATGAGACTGATAATAAATTTGATTATCTAAACGACTCGTCTAGTATGTTGACATTTAGTGACTTTTTGCATTTAATTGATTTTGTAGAGTGTTCTAATATAAAAGATTGTCATGAACCAATAAAAGAGGCAGTTGAAGATATGTACCAAACATATATAATGGATGTGATTAAAAAGGGTTACTTACTTAAGAGAGGATATCTTTTACCAACTTTAAGAGAATACTGGTTTGTTTTACAACCATGTGAACTCTCGTATTATAAACATTCAAATGAAAAAGAATTATGTGGGACAATTCATCTTGATTCAAAATCGTCAGTACGACCTTGTATTTCAAATAATGGGAAACATGAAAAAGTTCAGAAGTTTGTAGTATCTTTCAGAGAACGTCTATTTGAATTAGCAGCGATGGATCATAGATCACGAATGCAATGGATTTCGGCACTACAACTTGCAATTACTTATTCGACAGGTAAAGATGGATTTCAACGTGATATAGCGAGCAGACGCAAAATTCAACGTGATATAGAAAATAAGCGCAAAAATGAGGAAGAAAGATTAAAGTCTAGTCACATTAAACAAGTTGAAGAAACAAAAGAACAACTTGAAAGAGAACGGCATGCCAGGTTAGCAGCTGAAACTCAAGCTAGACAACTAGAAGCATTAGCAATAGAAGATTCTCGTCGAGTTGCGGAATTAGAAGATATGAAAATCACCCTGGAAAAATTACTTGAAGAAGAATCGCAAGCAAAACGTGATGAGGAAATTGTAAGAGCTTTACAAGCACGTGTCTTAGCAGAAGAATGGGAAAAAAGAGAAGAACTTGAACATTTACAAGAAGAACAAAAATCTATTTTGGAACAAGAAAGACAAAAGCGAATTGAGTTTGAGGTTTTACAAAAAGAAAAGGAGCAACAACTTAAAGATGCAGAACGAAAGTTGAAACAACTTGAAGAAGAGAGAAAACGGCTCGATGAAGAGTTAAGATTTGCTCGACAAAAAATTCAACACTCTGAAAACACAAAAGAACTAATGGAAGCCAGATTGCTAGTAAGAAATGTCCCTTTAAAATATTTTAAAATATAACTTTAATTTTATTTTTTCTTAAATTGTAAGGCTATATCTCCACGTGAAGGTGACCGAGTAAGACGTGTTCAATCATTTATGTCATCAACAAGAGAGCGACCAGTTACCATCGAATCCAGAGTCCCAACACTAAAAAGGCCCAGTAAAGTTCAGTAGCAGTTTTTGAAAAATCAATAGTTGTATATTAAATTAATTGAATTATTAACTAAAAAGAAAATTACCATATATTTATTAAGATTATACAAAATTTGGAAAAAAAAAGTCTTTGTTACTAAGTGGCTTAACTAACAAATAAATACTAATTTTTTATACATATTTATTTTTTTGATTTTCGTCCCTTCCGTCCTTTCTTTGTCTTTTTACGCAGTACCATTGCACGCCAATATTTTTGAATTAATTTCGCTGCACGATTCATCATGAACATCCACAATTTCTCTTGGTGGACTCTACGTTCTTCTTCTTCTTTCTCTTCCATAAGAAAATTGTAACTATTCACAAAAAAAATATTTATAACATTAGAAAAACAAAAAAATTACAACATTGATTGATTCACTTTTTCTCTTGCGGGTCAAAATCTTCCTCTAACCATTTTTTGAAAGCAGCTTCTTCTTCGTTTAGTTTTTTAGTTAATTTTTCAAAGACTTTTGTACGAATTCCGACATCAGCATCATATTTTGAGATCCATTGTTGTAATTGTTGTGTCACTTTAACTCTTCAATTGTTAAAAATTAGAATTATAACGAAATTGAAGATATTTAAATAAACATACTTTCTCTCTCTCAACTGTTTTTCGGTACGTAAATTTTGATCCAATGTTCTTTGATATTTCCCATAAGATGTTTCAACACATTCTCGTAAGTTCTTTTGTTTATTATCACTTTCTTTGCAGTGATTCAACATGATTTTATCAGATTCATAGCTAGGTATAGTTTTCAATTAAAATCAATAGGATAAGATATCAAGAAAAAATTACATATGCTTTGCAATTTGGTCTTTATTCCCTTGTTTAAGAATCCCAATCTCTCGTTTCAATCTTTCAACTTTTGCATACTTTTCTAATAAAATATCTTTGAATTGTAGTTCATGTTGGTCAATTTTTTCTTGAAGAACTAAAAATAAAATAAATTAAAGCAAGAACAATTGAAAGTACTGCTAATACCATTAATTTTTTCCTGGTTTTTTATATTAGAAGAATAAATTTTGTGAAGTACTTTTTCTTTTGCCATTTCTTTAGCTGCTGTCAGTTTTAATCGATTGTTAGCCAATTTTTTTAAGGCTTTCATGTTTTTATATAAGTCTTTACTTTCCAAGGGAATCTATAAAAAATCATGTAAAAAGTTTTCATTTTAATTCATTTTCTAATAATCGAATGACTTGCATAGTTTATGTATTCAGGAACTTCATTTCTCAGTTCAGATTTTATGAGTTTCTCAAAAACTTTGGAAAGTTGAAGTGAATGTAATGCTTTTCCATCATGGAGTACTCCAATAAAATCATCCATGAGCATTTGACAAAACATCAATATTTCTTCTTTATCATGATAGTCAAAGTAGGCTGTTATCAAATCCTGATTTTTTAACATATCAGCAAGACAAAATATAAGCCCCATACATTTTATTAAGTTGTCAAAAATTTGTAAAACACGATGATTGTGAATATTATATTCAACTTTTTGAAGACTTTGACAAGATTCTTCCGAGTCATCAGTTCCAAAAATTTCACAAATTAATTTTTTCTTCTCACTTTCTGTATCCATTGTTAAGATTTGAAATGACAAAATAATACAAAATGTTTGGTCGATATAAAAAACTCACATGTTACTATCATACTGAATTATTAACTGTCTTGAGTTTAAATATTTTTTATGTCAAAAATGTCAAAATAATAAAAAAAAACAAACGAAAGATTGAAGTGAGTCTTTACTTTGAATTTAATCTTATTTTTTCAAAGTGATACTTTAAACGAAGGAAAAGGTAGCAGCATGGGGAAAAAACAGCACCAGCAGTTAAGTAAAAATATAAATAAGGTCAGTAGTCATTGTATTCATCTTGTGATCTTATCATTACAGGACAAACTATACATCACGAGCACCGAGTGGCGTACATTATATGGTGGGAAAAAAGTCGAATCTTCTGAAAATGAACATATTAAATTTAAGAGATTGCCCTTTGATCATTGCACAATTACGATGGTTCCATTCGATCACCCATACTGTGATGAAAGTGGGAACTGTTTTGATTTACAAGCAATCCATGATTTTCTAAAACAATTCAAAATAAATCCAATTTCTGGAAAGCCTTTCGATGCTAAATCTCTGATCAAATTAAATTTCTTCAAAAGTAACGAAGGAGAATACCATTGTCCAGCATTATTCAAACCCTTTACAAAAAATTCTCATATTGTTGCTAATCGAGTTACGGGAAATGTATTTTCGTATGAAGCCATTGAGCAATTGAACATTAAGACTAAAAACTGGAAAGATCTTGTCAATGATACACCTTTCACTCGAAGAGATTTGATCACCATTCAAGATCCAAACAATTTAGAAAAGTTTAATATTACCACATTTCATCATATTAAAATGAAATTAAAAGTTGAAACTGAAGAAGAAACTCTTGAAAGATTTGCAGGGGCACAGGGGCGATTAAAGAAAATGTCTAATGAAACTAGGGATATTTTGGATCAACTAAACAAAGATTATAAAGCACCCGAAGAGAAAGTTACTGAGAAAAAAACTGCAGATAAATTTAATGCCGCCCATTATTCAACCGGTCAAGTTGCTGCTAGTTTTACGAGTACAGCAATAATGCCAGTATACGAGCATGAAGCTGCAATAATTGACGAAGATCTTGTAAGGTATGAGCGGGTTAAAAAAAAAGGATATGTGAGACTAGTTACTAATTTAGGACCACTGAATTTTGAATTGCATTGTGATTTGGTGCCAAAAACTTGTGAAAACTTTATCAAACACTGTAATCGAGGATATTATAATGGTACAAAATTTCATCGTTCAATTAGGAATTTTATGGTAATTTTAATGGACTTTATACTCAATCATTGACGATATTTACTTAATGTTTTTTTATAGATACAAGGTGGAGATCCTTCTGGTACAGGTTTAGGTGGAGAATCGATATGGGGAGAGAAATTTGATGACGAATTCAAGCCGAATTTATCTCATACTGGTCGTGGTATCCTTTCTATGGCAAATTCTGGTCCAAATACAAATGGCAGTCAATTGTAAGTCAATAAATAACAATAATATATATCAAATGGAAATTTTTTTTTATAATTTTATAGTTTCATTACTTTTCGATCTTGTAAACATTTGGATGGTAAACATACAATTTTTGGGAAACTAGTTGGTGGAATGGAAGTCCTAACAGAAATGGAAAGAATTGAAGTTGATAATAAAGATAGGCCAATATTTGACATATTTATTGAAAAAACCCAAGTATTTGTTGATCCTTTCCAAGAAGCTAATGATCAGTTAGCAAAAGAAAGAGCCGATGAATTATCTAAAATACAAAATGAGATTACAGCAAAACAAAAAGCTAAACAAAAGGAACAACAGTTAACTGCTTTTAGATCTGGAGTTGGAAAATATTTGAATAAAGATGCTATAAAGGCAGCAACGCACACTGCCGATAAAATTGATACCCCTCCAGCAAAAAAGAAGAAAACAAATTTAGGACAATTTGGAAATTTTAAAGGATGGTGAAATAAAATAAATTGCATTACTTTTTCAAAGAGTTAAATTAATATTACAAATCTTTACTACTCAATATTTTCTCTTTCTTTCCATTTTTGCTTCATACTCAGTAAAATTTTACGACGTCGATTTGCTTCATTAAGTTTTTTAAGTTCAATTTTTTTGATTTGAGCTTCTACTGACTGATCTGCATTAATTTCATTATCAAGTCTAATCGCAAGTATTCTACGAGCTTCCTTTCGATTATCTTCCAACGATCTAGTTTTGTGACATTTTACAATTATTCCTGTAGGAATATGTTTTAGCACCACATTGTTTGCTGTTCTATTAACACTTTGTCCTCCGGGTCCAGAACCTCTTACAAATTGTTCTTCTAAATCTGCTTCATTTATTTTTGGAAATTTTGAAAAATTTAATGTTTTTTTATTTTTACATGATTGAATATTTAAATTAAATATAGTTGATAATCGAACAGAACGAAACATTTTACACAACTCTACTGTTCTTCAAAAAGCTTTCGCCTCTCTGTAAATAAAAAAAGCTAGGTTTATTTAAATCTCTGCACTTAAATAGGTCGTGCTGGGTCAGAAAGTCTAGACTCGGGTTTAAAATTTGAAGAAAATCTTCTTTTTTGCACGCATCAATTCCATATAGTTCATTCTTGAACTTCATAAGAAAAAGAACGTGTGTCTTTAAGGATTTAATATAGAAAAAAGGATAATTAATTCTCAGACATCCACACAATAAGAAAAGAGAGGTAAAAGGTACGACCTACTTGACCTGTAAAATAGTTTTACCTTTAACTCAAATTCAATCTTTTCAGAACTTTCCAAAAATCTATTTTTGTAAAATTCTTGCCGTACTCTTTTCTTGAAATAATTTTTATCGGTTAATTTCAAATTGTCACCGTATCTCATAAGATTTCTATAAAGTTTAAAAATTCCAGAACGTGTTGTATTCATTATATCATTTATATTTGTAATAATAATAAAGATTTATCTGTATTTTAATTGATATTACATTTTACAAATGGAACAAATGTCAAGTGTGACTGAAATTATTACATATGCGACAGCTTAGAAGCATTGCCCATTTAAAAATTTCGACCGTTAATTGAAAAAACAATTTATATACATAAGATATGAAAAGGCGTCCACTGCTTACTTAAGTCCTAGTGTGTTAATTAAAAATATTACAACAAATATTGTTTTTATCAAAATATGAAGTATTATTTAGGTTTTAAAGTAAACACGATCAAACTTTTTATTGTTATTTTAAATATTGTTGTGGAAAAATAAGGTACACACTTTATTTCTTTCTTGTGATGTACTAAGGTTCCTAATTTTTTGTGAAAATAAAACTAAAGTTTTTTTATTTATTAAAAAAGAAAAAATGTAATGTTCCTTCTGCCAATTATGAATGTTTATTTTTTTGCAACAGAACCATCAACATGTGTAAAGTAATCAGTTGTCAATTTAACAATCACAAATCCACTAAATAATCCAGCAGCTGTAGCAACGAGACTTTGATCCTTGGGAAGAGTGCTTTTCAATACTGCCCAGATTAATACTGAGCCAAAACTAAAGAGGGCTCCTCCAGTAAGACTGAAGAGTATTAAAATTAATCAATAAATATCAGACAACGAGTACACACATTTACCTGTAAGCAAGTTTCTTAGAGTTTTCAACATTCTGTAAATGCGGTCTAGAATAGAGATAAAGTGTTGATCCAAATATTGTATGAACAAGCAAAAAATTTGTAAGATCTCGTTTGGGGAGTAATCTGAATAGAATCAATATAATTAAAGATATGACCTTTATAATTTAAGTTACACTTTTTGAATTGTCTTACTTGACGGCAATAGATGGGTTCATAACATTCATTGATAATGCTGAATATGAAATGAGTGATTGCATGGGAAAGTAATAATACAAAATATTATTTTTTGTAAGAGGTTTCAAGTTGAATTTTCCACAAACTCCACCACATTTACTGTCGTCTCCTACGGTAGTCATTTTTAATTAATTTTATTGTGTTTTTATACACTTAAAATCGAAAAATAATGCCGGAATAGCAATAAATTATGCAATAGCATGAAATAGGTACTTTAATCTTGACAATTTTGACGGTCGAACTTGTACAAAATATAAAATAATGTTAACCTATCTCTTACGGGCCTCCACTTTTTAAAATGAAGTATTTTATAACTTTTTATTTTTCACATTGAACTATTAATTCTATGTAATATAGAAATCAGAAATTTTGCATAAAGTGCCTCTCAAGAGGAGTTTTCACAGTCCATTGGTTAAAGATTCGTCTATCATGGAATTGTCATTCGATAGCCAATAAAATTATTTCAACTCAATTTTGTTTTTTTTTCAAACTGAATAATCATTGAGGTCCAATTAAGATGCAACTGCTCTATGGAAACTTCTGTGGAAAAGGTATAAATACAAAAAAAAATCCTTTGAGGCGTGCAGTTTTACTTTTCAGGAATGCACTGTATGAGACTTAATATTTGAGGCGACTTGTCTCTTCTTTCTGTCATAATAAACGTATTTTGATGGCCTCGTAGAATTCATCCTAAAAAAAATTAAAAGGTGTTTAAAAAATTACTCGTAAGTAGCAATTATTTACTATTTTAGCGTTATACACAAAGTAAATAGTAGTATTCGATAAATTTTACTTTAAAAAAAATAAAAAGAGTCGCATAAAAGTATGAATCGATTTCTATGGTAATTTTTGAAAAATAAGAAAAAAAATAATTGATCATTAGCAGGGCAAATAAACGAAACAATTACTTTGCCTTTTAATCAGAAGAGAATTTGTCAGATACCATTTTAAGCCCAAACATCAAATTCAAACTGTTAAATCTTATTAAAATCATTAGTGTTTTCTGAATCAAGTTAATAGAAATGACAATGAAATCATTTTCAAAAGTGGAATTAAACATTTCTCATATATGACTCGAACCATATATGTCATACATTGTACATTGCCATTAATGAATTTTTCACTAATTTTTCATTTTTTATTTGACAAAAAAGTGTTTTCTTGGTTAAAGGTACTATTAGTAGTGAAGTAAATCAAGGAAACTGAGATAAAATAGAGCTGAATAAATAAACGCGTTATAAATATTTTTCGTACTGTCTAAATAATCAAATTTTAAAATAATCGGGCTCCAAAAAACATAGATAATTAAGTAAATTCAAAAAGTGTATTAAATTTATTTGTTTTTCTTTGTATGCAAACTTACTCTATTGCTCTTAGTTTCATCAATATAACAAAAAAAAACATTGAAGTATGAGAATGAAAATTTAAATAATATGAACGAATAAAACACTTAAAAGTATGTGTTATTTCATGTCAGTGAACATGTATATGTACTAATGGGGTTTCTAATAGGATGGCCATAATCGTAGTAACTCAATTAATTGTTTATAAATAATATTCTAAGCAAATATTAATTTTCATTCTAATTCAAAAAAAAAAATAAAATAAATAAAGGATATAGTTCAATGATTGGATTTATATTATGAAACACTTCCTTCAACATACCGTTACGTATTATTCTGTTATATCATATGGATTCAAAAACAAAAAACCTGCGCATGTAGTTGATCACTTATCATTGTATTGAATAAAATAACTTTCAATAAAAGTTCAGTTGACTGTACTACTTGAAATTGTTCGGTTGGAAATGGTTACTGAATGTGTTTTTTGAGAATAATTTTGATAATAAAAATATACAAATAACCATAAACAAATAAAAATCATTACAATATATTCAAAAATTTCAACCCAAAAAATTAAAAATCAAAAAAATTTAAAGCCAAAGCAAAAAATGCATTTCAAGATGTAATACAACATTATTTATGTTTCAATGTCAATGTGATAGGTTTAATATGATATAAAATTTTCAATTCAAAAGTAAAATATATCAGATTGAACAATGAGTGCTCTTCTTTAAGAAGTTCTTTTTCTTTTAATGCACAGAATATTATTGAGCATCAAAATTGAAAATAATAATAATAGCAAACACAGCAAAGCGCATGCTTTGAAATGGTAATAAATTTCATCTTTACAACATAGGAAATACATTTAAAAGATATAGAAACGCATTTTGTTTATATTGACGTAACTGCAGTGTCAAGACTAAATATCCAGATTATTCTTAAAACCGACAAGATATCAATACTGTTTAAAGTGAAATTATACTGAGCACGAAAAAAACATTTAAACCGATTATTTATATCTATCAACAATAATATTTTTCAAGTTGTAAGTTTAATTTATTTTTTTTTTTAAATCACCCAAAACTATTTTATAGGACACTTGAATAAAGTGATTCACTCAAAACAAAATGTTTAAATGCAAGATTAGTAAAAACTAGTTTTTCCAATGAAAAGGTTAATCATGAAAGAAGTAGTTGTAAAAATAATAATAATGTAAAAAAATCTAAAAAAAATGAATTATTGAAATTTCGAAAGATAGGAGTTAAAAATTAAAAAAGTGAAGTCAGCATCGAAAAATATAAAATAAAAATTGTGAAGGAGGTGACTAAAGTATTCAGAGTGGGTGTATAAAAGTTTTTTTGAGTGAACATTTGGAATTATTTTATACAGCTTTATTTTTTATTTAAGTTTTTCACCTGAGATGATACTTATTATATGTAAAGCATTATTTAATTGTAGTAATCTGATACCACGAGCAAAATGCTAAATTAAATGTGGACTATGAGTTCACTTCTAAAACATGTGTTACAAAATCATTGTAATCGTTCTTGTTATATCTGCTATAAAAAAATTAAATCCATTTCGTGTGGTGAAAGCCATTTAACTCAGGAGTTCAGTTATGTGCCTAAAGTATGTACAGCTTCTCTTTAAGACTGATATGAGAATCAAAGCTAACAACAGCAAGAAACACACAAGACATTTTATTATATTTTTCCAGTCTTTAACGTTCTATAAAATGGATTTTGGGGGTATTTAATTATTTTATATACAATATGTTATATTGTAACTTTCACTTATTTTAATATCACCGTTCCAATGCTTGAAAGTTTAAATGATAATAATTGGGAAGAGTACAAAATAAAAAAATATAAATATACAAGTATGTCAGTAGTAAAAGAGAATGACACGCATAAAAAGTACAATAAAATGTAAGGTACTTTGCATCAGCTTTTGAAACATATGAATTATCATAGAGACAATACGTTTTATAAAGTCGATTTTTTTCAAATAGTTTTAAATTTTCAATTCACTATGTAATATAACTGAGTCATTTTTTAGATTTAGTTTATCAAACACAAATATAAATTATAAATTAAAATTAAAATATTTTTACAAAACAATTATAGTTCTTTCAAAAGTTGAATTCAACAGTTATAGACTGTGACTCACCGAACATTCTTTATATTGAACAGATAAATGAAAGGTCCTTCCTTTTAAGCGAAATATATTCTATAACAAATACATTATTTGTATTGAATGTCTATATTGAATAAGTCTTTTATATATTGAAAAAACACTTTTTTAATGATGAAGTTCAACAAACTCTAAATGCGTAAAGTATACTTAATTAAATGATGTTGCATTTCTTATTTTAGTTTTGTAAAAACATTAATTTTAAACTATTTCTAAATAAGACAATAGCTTTTCGTAAATAATGACTCATTTTATATTCGTTTCCTTTTTCACCTGACTTTTAAATAAAATAATACCATAATTATTTCGTGTCAACTTGCCTTAAGTGATTCTTTAAGGTTTTTATTTAAATATTTCAAATTAGTTATATTATGTAATGTAAACAACAAAAAAATGTAATAACATGAACATTTTAAAATAAAATATATTTAAAAAGTTAAGAAAATAAATCACACTTTGACCATAGTAGAACATTGTCGTGGGTGTTATTTAACTTTAAAGATTCTATTTTTCTACATCAAGTTATTCAAGGTCATTGAAACAAAAAGAAGCACTCAATCTCATTTTGCATTATTTTCAGGATTTTGTAAACAGTTGAATAATATTTTTGAAAACTATGCACTGTTTGTTCACTATTAAAATTAACAAATTAGTAGTCACGTTGGTTTGATCAATATAACTTAAATTAAATGCTAGGCAACTTTATTTGATTATATACAATTTTGAAATTTATTTGTCGTTTTTTGTTTCGGTTGTGAAAACAAAAATCTAGAATTTGCTATCGCTAATTTATATTTTTTTTTATCATTTAAACCATAAATTAACCAATGATATTTTTAACAATAAAAAGATAAAAAACTGAATAATAATAATTAAAACCATTTTTTAAAAATTTAAAAATTATTAAAGAAAAGTCAATTTAAATCTAAAAATTCAATTATTTTTTTTTTTTGAAATAAATTATTTTGTCTGAATTATAGTAAAAATAAAAGAGCCAGTTAAGTAAGTTATCATATGAAAAGTGAGATTTCTTTTTAGGTACACTTATTTTCACTTTTCATTTTTTTTTGTTGAATTTATTACTTACATGACTTACATGTGTGTTTACATGTACTTGATTATTGAAATTCATTCGTTTAACTAGATGATTATAATTGTTACGTTTTTATTTTCTCTTAATTTTCTTTGCACATCTTTTATAAAACATAAATATACACACTAGTTTTGTTGTCAATAGTATATCATTCAATAGTACTATAGTTTCATAAATGATTAAATTCTTTCTCTATCACCTCTTAGTTTTTTTCTTACTTTTATCATTAATTATAATCATAAATGTGTAATTTTTTCTAAAAGAAATAATGAATATATTCGCTTTACATAATTAAAACTCGCATTATATTTTTTTACTCGAAATTAAAAACATGTTTTAATATCATAGTTAACATCAAACATTAACCTTATAATCAATATTGCTGTATATATTTGTGAGTACAATGAACTTTGAATCTAATAATAAATAAATAGTAATAATGCGTACTACGATTTTAATTATGAAAAATAGTAATTTGGTCAAAATGTGTATGATTTAAGCATTTCTAATGGTAATATACCTTCTAAATTACGTTTAAACATGATTGTTTAACCCAATTAAATGTCAATTACATATATTTTTCAACTGAATATGCTTAATACTAAAAAAAAACATATTTAATCAACCGTTGGAAACATAAGAGAGACTCCAATACATTTGAGGTTCTACTAATTTAATAAAAATATATTAAACACATTTTTAAAACAATTATCTATAGAAAGTTATGAAATTTTATAAGTTTGTTGTGTAAAAAGCTTAATTTTATGATTGCATAAAAGTTTTGTTTTTACTGAATAAAAAATAACATTGAATTATATAAAACCTTTAAGACTTTTATATAAATTATCATTGGCTTGTAATCAATGCTAGCAAAAAATTTCCTGATTATTGAAAACCTTATTGCATAGAAAACAAGGTACCCGACATAATCATATTAAGAGTTATGAATATTATAAATTAAAAAGTGTATTTATTTTCAACGTCAAATGATTTAGAAGATATTAATAATATTGCTTACCTGTTTCTTCAAACTATACTGCCAAATGTTTTGAGATGGAAGAAATTATCTTTTTTAATCTTTTTATAAAAAAAAATTATTGAAAAATGTCAAGGACATATTACAATTTCATGATCCACGTGCCAAAAATATTAAATTTAAACAACGTCATGAAGATACATAAATATATGTAAGCAATAAAAAGTTAATTTGTCAAATGAATTCTTATTTAGCAATAATAATATTAAAATAGATTTTGCCGATTTAAAATCTCTGCAATTTTAGGGTTTTGAAAGTAGGGACAATATGTTCTTTCTTAATTATCAGTACTTTATTTTTCCTGTAAACAGTACTGTACACAGAACATGTAAAAAAATTCTCACCAAATTATTGAAACCACACTTACAATACATGTTTAAACAAATTACCGCTCTTAAAAATTTATATGTCTCTTAATTTCATATACAATTTTATTTTAAATCAGTTTCAATATTTGAAATGCGTTGAACGTGGTACAATATTAAATTAAAAACGCCGGGCTTCTTGTTATGTATTCTATAAATAAATTGAAATACTTTCAATACTTTTAACATCCAAGAAAAAAAACAGAATAAAAAAGTATCAGAGTCTATTTATTTCTAATCTATTTTTCGAAAAGTGTTTAAATATAATATATTTATAAATTGTTAGATAAGTTTATAATCTTATAATTTGAATTTGCGATATTATTAAATGTAAATGTGTCAAATTTTAATGGTGTTTATTGGTTGGTTGCAAAAGAAAACTTAAGTTAAATTAAAGAACAAATTTGACTCAAATTAAAAATGTAATTAAAAAGTGACAAAAAGTGTGACACAACAAATTATGTAATTAAACTGTGACTTTTATAATTATCCGGAAATAAAACTCAATAATCGATTAAATTTTAATTCGCACTTAATATGAAAGAGATATTATGATTTTCCTTAATGTATCATAAATAATGGCATATATATAAAAAGATATATGTTTTAAAGACGTACTCAAATATAATCGTTATTATTATCTTTTCACAATTGATTTACATAGTGAAGAGTATGTTAAACAGGTTATAAATGATTATTAAAATTTTATGTTTAATAAACCAGATTTGTGTCTGGTACTTTTTGTTTTAATATTAATTTTTCACATATTCACATATTAGGTTTGATAAATTTTTATAATCTAATTATTATTAAATTAAAATGATTAATTTTTTCAGATCAAAAACAAAATTTTAAGGTTCATATATTCATACTGTTAATACCTCTATATATACAGAGCAATATTTCAACAATACATTGCACATGAAAAATAATAAAGTCATTTCACAAACTTTTAAAGGTTATCCTTGTCTTTGGAGCAGATGATGTTCAATGAACGTATAGTGAGATCATTTCTGCTGAAACCAAAAATTGTTTAATTAAAACCCCGCCCGATCATTATGGTCGAGTGGAATTTTTGATAGACCTCTTTACTTTACAAGAGGTCATACGCTTACTTTTTAATTTTAATTCAATTTTGGTTTATTTGATAAATTTTAATGAATTAAAAAAGATGAAAAGAAAATATTATTTATTATTGGAAACCAACCTGTGATTTTTAGCGACAGAGACTAATTGATTTATAAGATTTGTTTGTATTCATTCTAAACCTTGATCAACATGATATTCTAATAGGATATTTCTTGTAGGTCATTAACAAATTTATTTTATATTGCATTAAAAAATAGTTTCTTATCTTATCATTGAAATTGAGTTATCCATGAAATCAATATCAGACAAACACAATTTAAACGTATCAGCAATTGTAAAAAAAAATAGAAGAAGCGTAACAAATAATATGTAAAAAGCTAGTTTGAGTCATTGATTAAAATATAAGTAAAAAAATCTTTTAATTTGGATTATTTGCAGGTGAAGAATATCTTGGATACAACAAACAGAAAGTTTTAGTGCGTGGACATAAAAATGGTTGATTACTACAAAACGCTTGAAGTACCGAAAAATGCCACAGAAGCAGAAATTAAGAAAGCGTAAGCAAACCTTTACAATAACCTTGAAAACGATAATAAAGTGTTAAAAACATTTTTTAGATATAGAAAACTAGCGTTAAAATGGCATCCTGATAAGAATCCAGATAATGCCGATGAATCACATAAAAAATTTAAAGAAATATCGGAGGCTTATGAGGTGCTCTCAGACAGTACGTACATAAAGTTTTTAGCAATATATACACCATAATTTGATATTATTTCCTCTAATTTCATTTAATTATTTTCTTTGTACCAAAAAAACCTAAAGAAAACAAAAGAAATTTCTATGACAATAGATTTTCGCGTTCATCTGGTAAAAACCGTGACTATCATTATTATACTAGTAGTAAAGATAGAGAGACTAATAACAGTGATTACTATTCATCTTATCGTAATGGGTATCCTTCTAGTGGTTCTCGTTCTCAAACTAGACATTTCGGTGGTCATTCCTTTACTTTTAGAGGTCTGTTTGAGTCAACACCGTTTTATCGCTTTTTTGGTAAATAGATTGATGCGTTGATTTTGAACTCCTTTTACAATTTTCAGTAAAAAAATTAAATATCCGTGTATTAAAAAAATATATTATTAATGATTTAATTTTTCCCAAAATAATGCAATTGCAAAATAACCAATAAGCTATGCAGTTGATAAAAAATTGTGCACTAACACAGTTTACCTTACATATGATGAAAAGAAAAAAAAATGCACAAAACTCTTTCGTCAATCTCATTTTT
>LN484036.1:0-21749 GCA_900002565.1 Culicoides sonorensis
TTGACATTATGCCGTTATGAATGTTAATGAAAAATGAGATAATATGATTTTCGATGAATTCTGACATGCAGTTGAACTGACAAACTTCATTTAAAAATTTACTAGAATAACTAAACAGCAAAGCAATGAAATTATCAGTTAAGAATTAAAGGTTACAACAACACGAAACAAAAAAGGTCAAGAACAAGAATAAAAGTAACAATAAAAATTTCTTGCTGGCACACAGTATGGCACCAGCACTTCAATTTACCATTTATTATTGTTTTTTTAATCATCCAAACCAAAGCTATCATCAATTTGTATATATTTTTTTATATATTATTAATATTAAAATAATCATCATATGAACATTTCGTTTATTGTTTTAATAATAATTTGATATGGTAAACTAACATTAAACGGAAAACCAAATACCTGATTGTCTTTATATATTGAATTTTTTCATTTCTAAACTTGAAAAAAAATTATATGATGAGTGGTATCATTAATTTTTTCTTACAGGTATTGAAAAAAGAGTTGATACTTCTTCAAATCAATGTAAATCAATGTAGTTAATTATCATATCAATTCAATTGCATTGAATCAATTGAACAACTTAACATTTGATCTCTCTCTTGTATGATGACGATGATGACGCGTCATGACGTTCATTTTATTGGACTACCGATTAATCTTTTTCATGTAAATAAATACATTAAAAAAAATAGCTCGCATCATACACAGACTTTTGTGTATTGCATCAATTAATATAATTCAGATACTAAAAAGTGCATTCATTGGTCAAGACTATAAAAATGAAAAAATAATAAGGTAGTCAAGTCAAGTTGAGAGTAATTTACACATGATTGATAATCAATTTCATAATTTATTATATCAGTTTAATAGATTTTTTTTATTTAAAAATTTCAATTATAAAATGTGATGTGTTGTAGTAAGTTTGTGGTTTTATTGTTATTGTTGCGGTGACCAAAAAATCAACAGACTTAAGGCTATTAAATAACACAATGGATGTGCTTTCTTGTAGGCATTAAGAAGATGCATCATGAATGAAATTTAATGATATGAAATAGAATATTTACGATTTTTTTCCTTTATTCAGTAGAAAATTTATGAGTTTTGAGAACTTATTAAAATTTTTTTGTGTGTATTTAGTTGACTGATCAATTTATGTTTGGTTTACAAGTAAGTTGATAACCGGTTCAGAAACTGACCTGAAGATACCCTTAACAAAAAATTCCATAAATTATACTATATTTTGTGACTCATATCGTTACTAATTTGAAAATTTAGAAAAACATGCATATATAAACTTCAGTGCAAACTGAAATGGTATCATATCACAATTGAAAGTCCTGCTATACAGACTTATTATAAAATTAAAAATGTTCCTAAAAAATACTAGAAAAAGTACACAAGATACCTTAATTAGTACTATGGAAAAAATGTTTTGGGTGCCAATTCCGAATTGGAATGAAGAATCCATTGTAATCTGCCAAAAATTCATGACATGTCTTCATGAGAAGGTGGCCGATGAAGAAATTTATGATCAAAATGAAACAGATGAAGAGGATATTGATGACGAAATCGAAGAAGAAGAAACAGACGAAGAAGAAGATGGTGATGAAGGCGATGAAGGTCTCGAAGAAGATGATTACGACGAGGAGGATGATGATGACGAAGCTGATGATGGTGAAAATGATTAAATTTCAAGGAATAACGTAAGCATTTTTTTTCGATATACTGATTTAAATTGACAAATAAAATTAAAAATTCCGTCCAAAATTGTCAATTTTTTCATTTCAATCTTATCCCATTGAGATATTGTGTGAATAATATATTATGGCAATAAAATGTTAAAAAATCCATATATTTTTATGGCTTATCGGCCTACCGAATTGAAAAACATCATGGCCAAAAAAAAACAAAGTGTGAAATCAGTAATTATCAAAATGGATATATGGATATACATCTCTCAGCTTTTGATCATGTTGGAATAAAATTGTGCTTTTATTCTTACTCTTATAATCATTATAAGATTTATTTTTAAACACTTTAATATTGAAAGCAAATGCGATACGCAGTAGGAAATGTAATGAATTTAATTATGTGTTCTATTCTTGCCTGCTGATATTAATGCCGATAGCCAAAGATTCTGTTTTTTATATTTTTAATTTTTTTGTTATAATTCTTGTTGTTCTTTAATTTATTTCACACATTATTTATTATTGTCGTTCATGATGATGAATCGAGTAAAGGTAATAAAAATAAAAGCGTAACGATAAATTATGTCGGTGAATGCATTTTTAAACATGTTCTCTCAAATTTTCTCATGTTATCTCTCTCATTTCACTTCTCTGTATTCCCTGTTTCATTGACTTAAAATTTTCTCCTGACTCTCTTGAACTTGTGCCTTTTCGAAATTACGGAAAGGTAACCAGCCAAACCATACCTTAAAAGATATTTTGTTTTGTAAATACTAGATCAGTAAAAAGTCAGTGTTAATAATATAAATTGGTATAAATATACAATAAAAAAAATAGTAAGATATATCTTATTTTCATTCGATCTTGGGAAGATCTTTTCTCAAACAAAAACACTAAAGAAAAAAAGAGAAATGACAGGATATTACACTACTGTGCTGAAAATTGAATTAAATATGGACTAATCTGGAATGAAGATGCTCAATTTTTTGATATGCTTAGAAAATTCTTTTAGATGGATTATTAAACCAACTCGCAATTTTGGTGCTTTTTGTTCCTTTATAACAAATAACATATTAAAATAAAAAATGTGAATGAACTGGACTCTATCACAAAAATCATAAAAGAATAAATTAAATGAACCTCACCCAAAGTGAAAACAATTCTACTACGAGTTAAGTTATTTATTTATTTATATATTTATAGTAAATAGTCATCAAGCCTATTCAGTTGCCAAGATAAGGTGAAACATATTTATTTTTTTTTACATTTCAAGCAAAGTCATATAAAAATATCAAAGAGAACTGTTAATAAATATTAATTTCTTAATTTGTGTTGAATTTCAACTCTGAAATAAAATAGAAAAGATCGTAATGTTATTTTAATATATGCAACTATTGACATTTTTTTTCTGAATATTATTATTTAAAATACATTTAAGTTTTATTCTCCTTTAAAGAAAATTTTTATGACTTGATTCAAATCAGTTATTGATTTATGACTCACTGTTTTGTGTTAACACAGAACACATTAATATTATTATTAGTAAGTTATCGGTGATACTTTTAAAATGAACGTCTCTAATGAGCTAACAAGGTATGTTTTGAATATTTTTTTTTGATATATTCGAGTTGATATTAAATTTATATGTTAAAGCCCGCTTTTTAAATCACGCACAATAAAGGTTCTAATTTAAATTCTATTGAATAATATGTTATTGATGGGAAAATATTTGTTAGAAATTTCTTTTTCATTTATTTAATTGTCACACACTTGTTCAATATAAAATGAATAAAATATATACAACAACAAACTATACTATTATGTAATAAATATCTATTCTTATTTGATGTTGACAACTTCTGAATAAAGAAATAAAATTCTTAAATTTAACATGAAGATGAAGAAATTGAGTGTGCTATCAAGAATAAAAATAGTTGTAATAAGAAGAATTTTACTCTATATTTTGATTTAATATGGAATGAAAACAGGAGAAGTGGAAAAAATCGTACAAAATGACACAAGTAAAATAACATTTCATATTTGTTTCAATTCATATTTTATTAGTTATAAATACACAAGACGACTTTTAGTCATTATTTTATCTAAGATTTTTTTTCTCATTGCACTTTTTGTATTGAGGAAAAAAAAAGAAAGAAAAATAAAAGACAAGTACAAAATGTTGTTAGGTTAGAAAAACTCAATTCTATATTGTTTACATATATAACTCTTCACTTTTATTATTTTTTAGATGAATTGAATCGTGCGAGAATTTTTAAAATAAGTTTTAAGACTTTTATGAAAAATATTATAAACTGATTTAAGGTTAAAATTTGAGAATAAACCTCTTGGTCTTTTCACAATCACTGAAATAACATGAATTTTGTCTTTATTGGTCACCAAGACCAACCTGGAAGGGTCAATTTGATTCTTTTTGAGGTTTTCATTCGAAACGACTTTTACTTGTCTCTCCTTCACTGAATTTCGATCAAACTCAATATATCTTAATATAAAATTTTCACATGATTCACGTCATAGATGTGAATTTCTAGAAATAATTTAAGTAAGCATACAGAATAAAAACAAAAATACAATAGAAAAAGTTTCTATAAAAGTGGAGAAAAAGTCAACATTGTTACGCATTTTTATATCTGAATTTTATTACTTTTATATCAAAAGGGCTGCTCATCGATTGATTTTTGATGTTTAATGGTATTTCGAAAACAGAATTACAGGTATTTTCTAAATACTGTATATATCCAACAATGTATTCTTATGTAAAACAGCGTTGAATATACACAGGATTAATATTCCTTTTAAATATTATTATATGAATAACATGAAAATTTTAATTCAATGAACAACCCTTTGCATTATTATTTCATTTTGTATCATTGCACTCATTGTTCAAGTTTTCTTTTTTAAACAAAGATACTTTTATATCTTTCTATCATTTTTTTTTTGATGAACAAAGCAAATAAAAATTACTCATATCGTGTATGATAAAATATTATTAAATAGACTCATCATATATAATATGTGATTGCTTGCTGCTGTCTTTTCTCTTTCCTTTCGTATAAATTTATGTATATTGTTATTGTTATAAATTTATAAAATGAAAAAAAAATGATGAATCATTATTATTAAAAATTATATGTATTTATAAAAAACGAATATACAATCAAAAGTAACATAATTATAATTTTATATAAATTACGCTTGTACTTCTCAGGTGAGTATTTGTAAGTAAGACAAAAAAGCATGGCAGCACATTCCCTGATCTAGATCTTAATAAACTGATAGAGCTAGTTAAATAGAATGAAGAGGTAAAATGTAATAATAAGAATAATAAAATCAAAATTATATTTTATTAAGCAGTTGAGAATTTATTCACTCGAATAATTTTGACTTTTATTATTCAATGCAAAGGAAATGTCTCTTCATGATTAAAAGGAATTTTATTTTATAGTAGATCATCATGCCTGTTCTAAAATAAAAATTCATATTAGTATATTGAGTGTTCAGATCATTCCAGACAGAAAATGCCTCCTGCTGGTCACTGTCTATTGGATGTGCGATAATAAAAAACCGATACATATTTAAAAAGGACTTCTGAACTACGATTCAATATAAGAAAAAAATGTTACTTCAATGAAATTAAAATAATTATGACAGATTAGAACAAATACCCGGTTCGTGACACAATTTTGATGGATATTCACCGTCTCGCATAACATGCATTTTTGAACGATGTTTTTATAAAAATGAAACAAGAAAGGGTTTTAACATGATTCAGAATCCGTAATAAAAATAATTTGATAATTATTGATGTTGAATGAAAATTAGTCATTTTTACTGTTCTGTTTCGGGCCTTTTGGGTTTAAAATATTATATTATGAAATAATTAAGGACACGCAAATATGATGTGAGACCACCGTTTGATGGAAGACGAAAAGCAAAAAAAAATATAACAATAATTTAATGTAGATGAGTTGCATTCAAATGTGGATAATTTTGAATGATTACTACTTTAATTTAAGAGACTAGTATTGAAGAATTTGAATCATAGCGTGTGAGAATTACAAAAATCATGTCTAATTAATCAAATTACTGTTTTACTTTTGATTAGAATGCATTTTTTTTGTAATTTTATTAAAAAATGAATTGCTACAGGGTTTTTGAAATTAAAAAGGAAACCTTTATTTATCATAAGTTTTTTTTTTGTTGAGATGTTTAATCAAAATTAAGGTGAGATAACTAATTTTGTATTTCTGTAGAACCAGACGTCGATTAATAGCCGAATTTAAAATTTAAATCCAAGCAGAAAAATTTGAACAGACTACGTTATGATTAATTTTGAAATGATATGATTTTTATCCTTATTTCAAGGTAAATATCAATTGAAGTTCTTCAGAATTAAAATCCAGCCTCGAGAGTTTGATCAGAGCAAATTTTTAGAACTTTTAAAAGAAAGAACTAGTTTAACTTTCAATTCTAAACTCGTAAGAGAAGCCCGTTTATTTGATTTCTTAAAACCTGCCTTCAGAAAACCTTTTGAAAATGTTCATGACTTTGAAAAACACCTATTGTGATGTAATTAACATTATTTAAAAAAAAATATCCTTTTCATGAATAGTTTATTCATAAAGGAAAGAAAATCACAGATGCATAACAAATTGATTACATCATTCATTCAATGTACAATCCTCAATCATTCTAACAGTTGTCATAAGACAATTATATCAATATCAAAACTCACCACCAAATTTAAAATTCAGGTAGCTCCCTATTGTGTCATATTAATTTATTTCACATTTTTCTCATTTATATTTTTTAATATCTCATTTTATATCATTTCATTCCTTTTTTTATGAACATTTTTATTGAATAAATTTATATCCTAAATTAGTTAGAATGTCATACAAACAAACAACCCATGCGTTTACAGTCCTTAGTCCGTTCTGTACACACAAAAAAAAAGAAGAAAAAAAAAACCATTTGAACTAAATCGAGTTGGACATAATTTTTCCATTTCGGTATTGTTATATTTATAAATTTTGTTATTTTATGACATGAAACAGCGTTCACTCATTTAAAAACAGTTTTTATTTTTGTGTACATTTTATTTATTTTAATTTATTCAACTGATAGCACATAATAAAATGTCTGTTATCTTATCAATTGCATAAAATTATAATTTGAAATAATATCAGACGTTACACTCAGGTGACTATAGGTCGAGATAAAACGTTTCATTATTTTAATTTTTAGCACTGTGTTCATCATGAATTTGAATGGATCTAAAAGACCCTTCACTGATCACGTTCATACAATTTTCAGTTCATACTTCGTATTGTTTTGACCAGAAACTTACTTCAATCAGTTACACACAGTTATTGACATGAATGGTATGTAACTATCATGATGATGTGTCTTTCTTATCGCAAACTAATGTGCTTGAATGTCGTCGTCGTGGTATTCTTCTTTTTTTTGCATGTTACACTATTCAACTTTTTAGTTTTATTTATGGTTGTGATGTTACATCAACAAGTTATTTTTTTATGTATATTATTGTTGTTGTTGTTATTGCTTTCGTTCTTTAGCAAAGTTTTTTTTCTTAACTTTAAATTACTGGCACACAGATAAACATTACAAAATATACCGTTTTCTTCTCATATCTCTTTACTCTAGTCTCGTCACAACTTCATTCAGTTGTTGCTACTTTTCTTTTTTTTCCTCTTCACCATCTTTCATCGCATCATCGAGATAAATGAAACATACACATAATACGTATATTTCCAGCTAAATAGTGAACAAAGATGTTTCACATGTGCTTCTGCTGGTTATTATGTAAAAATTTAATAAGTTAAAAAAATTATTATTAATATTATTAAAAATTTTAAGCGAAGAAAAAAAGAATATGATAATGAAAGGTAATATACAAAAAAAATCATCTCTCTTTTTATATGCACACAAACACACTCACATGCTCACTTAATTATGTAATTTTTCTTTTGTTTCACATTTCTGATCATCATCATCTATGTCTTAAATGGCACACATATTTGCCCAGCTCATTATCATTATAAATGTGCATTGAATGCATTTTCAATAATTTATTTAACTGTTTGTTTTATTCATTTTATAACATGAGCATTTATTGTACATTGTGTGATGTGATAGCATTAATAATATTAATAAGAAAAGAAACACACACAAAAAAAAAAACAAGTTTAACAAAAGTTTTTAATGAAAAATTCAATATTAAATTTTTATTTTTTTTTTCATTTTAAGCACAATCATAAATTAAACGATTGTCATTTATTTTATTTTTGTGTTCTAAAGTATTTTGTTATAATAATTAAACATATAAAACAACGGGAAAAAGAACTGTAGTAGATTTTAGAGTGACCAGACGACGTTTTAATTAACGTGTGAAATCGGGAATTGAAAACAATTAAGAAAAATTAACAATAAAAGTTTATTTGTTCATTAAGGAAAAATATCTGAAAGGTCGTTAAATGTGAAATCTATGATTTTAGTTTTGTCAAGTTGAAGTGAGTCATCATTAGGCAGCTCGGAAATTTAGGATATATCAACATTTTCTTCTTTATTTTTTTCATGATTGGCGACTTCAACACAGAAAAATCAACAGAGATCCATTAGTAATCTGCATCATGCCTGGTTGACTTTATTTTTCTTCCTATTTATGATCCAATGTTCATGAATCACCTTAAAAAAATTGACACCATATACAAATTTCTGTCAACGACCTGTTTTATTCCAAGACAAATAAAAAAAAATCACAATATCTTAAATACCTCTGCTCCATTCCCTAATTATTGATTTAATATGTTGTAATATTTGCACATTGCCAGTTTATTTTTCTTTTTGTTATGCACACACTGTGCTTCAACAAACATTTTTGAATTATTAAATATTTAACTCCATAAATATTCACTAAGTTTATACATTTTTTTTTTATTTATAATTCTTTTTTATAATCATTTTTATTATATTTAGTGTGCAACTCAAATCACAACATGAAAATTTTTATAAATTTGTTATAATTTTCGGATGTTTTTGGTTTTTAATGACTGAGAATCTTCTTTTGTTTCGAAACAACATCTTTTTTGTGTAACATATTATTATTTTATTTCATTAGTCAGTTCATTACACATTTGAAAAGACGAGTATTTTTTGGGTCCTGCAGAGATTGAACACAAATTGCAGATATATTCTTTTTTATTTTAAATATTTAATCAGGTTCATGTTCATCATTGAAATCAAGCTGTGTAGCGTTTCCTTTTTAAAATAATAAGATAACTAACGCACTTATAGAATAATTTGATATAGGAGCAAAAAAAAAATTAAGAGAACAGGCCCATATTTAGTGCTTTTGAACATTTATTTGTTTTAATATGTATTAAGTTTTTAATTTGATATGATTTTTTTTATTTAATGTGTGTTTGTTTCAGTTTCAAAATAAATTATAATTTAAATTTAAAAATGAATTGTATTTTTGTTGTGTGTTTTTAAAAAATGCACAGAATGCGAAAGGGAATAAAATTTCAAAAAAAAAACAACAGATTGGTGAATGTTAAAAATATAAAAGAATGTAACTTTTGTGTATAATCAAAAAATAAAAAAAGGAAGATAAATAGTCATAAATAAATAAATTAGATTCGACATAAACGATCTTATATGGATTGTATCATTAAATTGTCATAACTCGATATTTTGCATGCCCTTCTATTCATTTTTGATCTATTTAAACGGATCATAATGATAATCAGCCCACAATTTATATTTAAAAAAAAATAACCAATTGATTAAGATATAAATCCATTACGGAATTCACCTTATTTTTTTAACACCTATTTCAAATAAAATTAATTAGAATAGAAGTGGTTGAGGAAAAAAAATTATATGAATGACATGCAATTCAATTTAATTGAAAAAATTGAATGAATGGCGAAGAAAAAAACATGAAGCTAATGATATGAAATAAGTGTGAAGAAATGAAATGATATGAAAAGAAAGATTAGAATAAATTTAAATAATAATGATTTTGAAATTACATCAACTTGCCTTATAAGTGCTGGATAATTTATTAGGCTTAATTTGTTCGAAATTCAAGTCAAAATAAAATTAAATAATAATAAGAAAGAAATATGACTTGTTAACACCGATGATTATCCATGTTTTTTTAAGTGCTCGCTGAATTTGCGCTAAGAAAAAAACGGGTGTAAAGCAATAATGAAATTTAGGCTGCAGAGTTTCAAGATGGTCAAAATACTATAAAATTATTTCATGACGGTAACACCCAATATTCCAGTTGATACTTTTACTTCCTGAATTTTCATTACTTTTCTATATAATTCAAAAAAATATTAAAATAAATCTTCTTTCTTGTCTCTTCATATACATAACTTTTACAATTCATTCACAGATTAGAAACATTCATAATAATCATGCACCTTGTCTTGTCTCTGTTATTGTTTATCACAATACTTGTCACAAGTGTTGGTATTGATTTTTTTATAAAAAAAAACTATTATTCATAGTATTTCATTTTCTCATTTATTTATTTAACAATCCATCAAGCAACAATTATGCCTATTTTAGATATAAATGCGATGTACACTAGAAAAGAATCAAATACATATTCAAAAAAAAAAGATATTTAATCAAACTAACGAATATAGTAATAATAAGAGAAGAATAAAAAGAATTTTTAAATAAATAAATATACAAAAAAAAATTAATCTTGTTCTTAGATAATTTTCTATTAAAAGTGACTTGTACTTGTCTTGTATACTTGTTGCATGTACTTGAAAAACAAAATAATTTTAATGAAAAAAAAACTAATGGTAATTGTAATAAACAGAGATAAATTTAAGGGTGTTTGATAATGTAACATAAGTAGGAAAAGAAAAGTGAGCTGAGGCACAAGTATTCAGTTCAACAATGGGCGAGGCACCATCAGCACATGGCACAATGATCAAAGGTATTTATTTTTCGGTTTAATTATTTTATGTTGTTATTCACTGTGTATAATGTAATAGATAATGAAAAAAATACAACTTGTTTCAAAAAATAATATTCATTAGTAGTTCACTTTCATATATGAAGTCCAATTACACATTTAATGTAATACAGCTCAGGTAATACCAAACGAAATTGATCATGTGTTGAAATATTATTTAGATTTGGATTAAATTTGAAATTATTTATATCATATAATAATAATAAAAACATTGATTACGAACAGTTTAATTTATGTGGCAATGCAGACTTACAAAAGAAGAAACAAGAGTTAACAAGACAAGTTAATGCGATATGTGTAATGCACATATGTCATGTCATACAATTGATTATTTACGCATAATACCGGCACACATACAGACACACACACAAACATGAAAAAAATGTCCTCGAGGCTTTTTATTTTGTTGTTGTTGTTTTTATTCATTTTATGATACGAAAAAAAAGGTTATTTATTTTAAATGATATATTTTATGCGTGTATGCTACTTAAAGAGACTCACAACTCAACAACCTGGTTAAACGACGAAAAAATATATATGATTAAAATTATAATATTCAACATCATTTCTTTTGTTACGGTAATAAATCAGTGTACTAACTGTACAAAAAATTTTAACAAACAAAAAATACAGAGAAGAATTTAAAGCTCGAGAAAAAAGTAAGGCCTTAATTGAATAAAATGTGTAAAATTTTTCTTTGATGTTGAAAATGCGATTATTTACCGAAAATGTAATAATATTCAATCAGCTGTAAACATTCAAAGATTCTAGGAAGGTACAATAATCTCTTTTATAACATGATGAATTGAATGTGTCATAATGACAAACAGATTACAATTTGTGACAATTTCTAATCACCTTCAACATACAGCATATATGAAATTTAATAATACAAAATTTTAATAATCGAATATGATAAATTTAGAATACAGGAAAAGAATGTGAAACTGTCTGATATTAAATACTTATCACTTTGGAATTTGACGTTTTGACACGGTTACACTGTGGGTCAAAATTTTAAAAATAAAATTATCAAAAACAAAGAAAGCAAAGGAAATAATGGAAATTGAGACGAAAAATATAAACGGTACTAAGAATTTTTCCAGCGAATCAAAAAGAGCAAACAGGAGTGAAAATAATGAAAATTGGGTTGAGAATAGTGAAAACGGTACTAAAAATAATAAAATCGGTTCAAGAGAGCTAGCTGATCATCTTAAATATCAAATACCTTCGATAATCAAAAGACAAAAAAAATATAAAAAATTCATTCGCATTAAAACATTTTACAACACAATTCAATAAGAAGGAACGAAATTTAAATTTTTGTTTTATTTTGGCATTTCACCGATATCATCGGTCTATTTGTCATTTCTGTAAGCCTATTAATTTATTTGTCATCTTTATCAAAATGAAATGATTATCTGGAATTTATTATTGTCCAATCATATTGACTTTTATAACCGCTTGTATATACATAACTTATTATTATTATTATTATTGAACAGGTTGCAATTTGATACCTTTAACACCTCTAAATATCTTTCCGATTATATTTTTATATTTACATTTCAATATTTTATATTAAAAATGTATGTACACATGAAAGAAAGGTGTGACATTTCAATTTAATTTCTATTTTTTTTTTATTTTTATTATTATTTTCTTTGAATTTCTATATCTAAATACGAGTGATATAATGCTTTAATAATGTATCAAAAAATTTCAACTTTGTTGACAGTGTCTTTCAGAAGTAATCGCGTCTGTCAGATTGTCTTATTTGACAATATTTTATAATATATCATGTGAAAAAATATATAAAATAAAATGAAACAAAAAAATTTATACAAACTCAATACGTAATAAATTAAAAAGTCAGTCATCACATTACAACCACACACAAAACTGATACAATTATTGTTGTCAGTATTCGAGTGATAATACATGTCATGAGATTATTATATTAAAAAAAAAATTTTACATTTCTATGATGATGGTTAAATGTGGTTTAAATTTATGTCGTAATTGAATAAGAAAAGAACTGAAAAGATTTAACAGTAAACACAAAGAAGGGAGTTTAAAGTTGTCAACAAAATGAATTCAAATTGGCTTATCAATGTTTAATGTGATTTGATTGAATTAAATTGATATTTTATATGAGATTAATTGAAAATATTTTTTTTTTTGACTTCTATGTAAATGTAACTGTTAATGAGGCAATCGAGGCTGAGGCTCTGTGATGATGATGACGAGTATATTCAAAAGACGCCATTTGATGCCAATTAAGAAGGATGTATTTTATTTATTGAATTAATTTTAGACTTATTGAATTATTTTTCTCTACTAGGAATTTTTGAAAGATTGTTTTCACGGATGTCAAAATGAAAAAATCTACTTGAATTTAGATACACCACCTTTAAGATTCAGATAATCCAAATACAACCAAAATCTGCCCATTTGAAAACTACTACTGAATCATCTAAAGGCAAAAAGCAGACTTGCAAAAACCTCCATCGACAGTTTTCCAAGTTTTCGTTCATTTCACTTTTTTGAATCAAATTTTATATCTGAAAAATTAGAAGGATCAATGAAAGACGTCCATCGTTTAATCGGAAGGTGTTTCTTGGCTGGAGAATTTAGATATAAAATGAGACTAACATTTATTTTATAATTTCATCCAAAAATTGAAACCTCATCCAAAAAAATAATAAAGATCCATACCTGGGATATGTCTCTAAATTTATATTAAACAGAATTATTAATGAGTAATGAAATTTTACTAGTAAAATAAGTAAATAACTTCATTTTTAATCACAATTAAGAGAAGCAAAAACTGGCCTTCCACTTAAAAAAAAAAACAAATAAATAGAACTTGAATCATCAATTAAAATCTTACAACAAGATATAATAACTTTATTGAAGGTTTAGGCTTTTACATTTAACGTACCGTCCACCACACTCACATATTACACGTATGATATAAAGATTGATAATTGAGTGAGAATTTTAATTGAGAAATTGATTGCAACAAAATTTATTACCATTTTGTCTTTCATTCAACGTAAATTCCACATCAGTAAGCCATAACTATTACATAGATTACCATCTTCATCATCATCTTTATAAGTACCAGCATCATCTATGTATGTGTGACAATGCCATGTAACATTTAAGAATAATACATGTTTAAACAATAACAATAATAATAACAAGCATTTACTTTTATTTCTTGTTTTATATTTTTTTTTTATTTTTTATTGGATGATGCACTCAGTTCTAAACAAAACTTCACCTCATCACTTTATTAGAGTCAAGTAGCTGACAATGAATATTCCTTGTTTTCTTCTGTATTAAAAATGTATACATAAAATAAGCTTTTTATTTATGATTCAATTCGTACGCCTTCTTTTTCACTATATTTAAAGGCAACCTAGAAAAATATACAGAAACAAAAAAATTATATAAATGCAGTAAGAATGTCATATTACAGGTTGAATTCTTGGCTTTATAATAATAATAGTAAGACACTCAAGCCTCACATATGTGGTAACTTTTTACTTTATTATTATTTTATATTTATGCTGGTAAAATGTAAAATTACTATCAGACAGGTAAATAAATGGTTGCTTTCTTTTTCCTAAGCATTAGAGATAGAAAGACCTTAATAATAATCAGTTTTGATGCTGGTATAATAAACAATGTGCAACTGTAAATTCACTTGATTCAATTTCAGTGTCAATTGTTTACCTAAAAGCACTGAAAGAATCTCGAAAATATATTACCGTTACAATATTGCTTTTATTTACTTAGATTTTATATTATTTTCATTGAAAACAGTATTTCAAGGTTAAATCTTATTGAAAATAAAATAATCCAATTTAATCTATAAAGACAACAAAAAATGAGAGCACACAAAATTTATACATAATTTCAAATATATTTTACGGAAATAATCATCAATAATAAATTTATTAACATAAAGCAGAGTAAAAAAAAGATACAAATAACATCAAAAATTTAAATATAATAAGATTATCCATCATTATCTTATCATTTTACTGCCACCAACTAATAATGTTACAACTTCTTCATCTTTTTTTTCTCAATTCCTAGGCAAATGTATAACCAACAATAAAATATTCAATTTTCGTGTCACTCATTTTTTTGGTGCAAACGAGGCACATAATAACGACATGACAAGACAAGACATAAAATTAAACCACCAAAAATCCACGATAATGATGAGTTGACAGTGTATATAAATTTGAATTTTATTCACAAATAACTTTTCAAAATGTAAATAATAATAATAATAAAAATCGACCCAAATAAATACAAAAATAAATAAATAAATTTTATCAAATCAAAAAGAGCGATCATTCGTTCTCTGACTCAGTTATAAATAAAATAATAATAATAATATTTGATGTTCTTAAAAATGTAATTTATATTATAATACTGTTGACTTTTGATGAGATTAGCATTTTTATGTGATATAATCAGTGAATAATATCTTTAATTTTTTTGTGTGTTTGTGTGTTTTCAGATCTGTGATCACTTTTTACGTCTGTTTCATCGAAAATACTATTTCCGTCGCGGCCTTTTTCGAATGAAAAAAATATTATCGTCGGAGCACTAAATTCTTGTGCGTCTTTTCCTGTGCGAACTTTTTTTCTATGCTCCAATATGTATATCACAAAGAGGCGCACTAGAATTTCATGCTGGGATGACAATATAAAGTTCAGGAGTTTTCAAAAGTTTGCAAAAACCTTAAAAATCTTAAAAATTTCAAAAACCAAAAAAATAATTGTGGAACAAAAAAAAGAACATAAACATTAGAAGGTTGAATTTTAATAATTTTCAATGTTCGAAAAGTGCGCAGCTTTAGATATTCATGTTCGAAAACTGCGCAATTTTCGAAAATTAATATCGAAAACTGCGTAGTTTTCGAACAATAACATCGAAACTGCGCATTTTTCAATAAAAAACAAATGCCTTTGCAAGCAGTATTTTAATAATTTATTTAAAATTTTTTTGGAAAAATAAACTTGTAAATCGTTTTTATTGTTTGGTTAGCTATCAAACGGAGGTCTGCTTATCGACAATCTTTCGAATTTACTCAGTTGCAATATATCAGTTTATACAATATATCAAAATATCTTGAACATACCATCTGGAGAAACGTCAAAACTAAATTTTTGCATCATTATTTTCATGCATTTTAACAGGGAAATGCCGGTCCCAATTACCAAAAATGACATTTTCTTGATTTTTCGTTCTATTTATATATGAATAACGCCACTATTGTATGTGTTATCAAAATATCCTAAAAATACCATCTCCAGAAGGAACGAAAATCAAGAAAACGTCATTTTTTCTTTAAATTTTTAAGTTTTTTGAGGTTTTTGAAAATTTTAGTTTTTTGGGATTTCTGACTTTTTTGAGTTTTTTGAAAATTTTGAGTTTTCTGAGATTTTTGACTTGTTTTGGAAATTTTGAGTTTTTGGAGATTTTTGAAAATTTTGAGTTTTCTGACTTTTTTGAAAATTTTGCGTTTTTTTTAATTTTTGAGATTTTTGACTTTTTTTGGAAATTTTGACGTTTTTGAAAATTTTGAGTTGAGTTGAGTTGAGCTCCTGAAATTCAGTAAGGAACTCATTTGAATTCATTCAACTTTGCTTCGAGAAATTTTACCTAAAACATGCGAAAACATGATTTTTTGACTCCTAAACGGAAAAATTTGTTTTCAATTTATATTTTTTTCATTTGAAAATTCCCGTCGTAAATTTAGAGTGTTCGTTCATTTATTGACAAAAGTAAATTTTACGTATTATTTATTGGCATTAATTTATTGATTGTAGTACTGTAAAAGATATTCAATATTAAAAGTTTTTTTTTCTTCTCTTTGCATTAAAAAATATGAATATGTCAATTTTTTTTAATATAATTTATTGAGTTTACACTGTGAGATGAAAATCGGAAGATCACTGAAATTGATTACAATGATCAAAGTTTTACGAATATTTTCGATTAACGGCTCATTTTACATGTGATATTGAGATTCTTCTGATTAAGATTTGTCCGATTTTAAAAAAAAATTCAAACGAGCTTTTAGAATGGATTCAAATGTCCAAATTTTTATGATTTTAATCTAACTGTGCAACTTTATCTTAATTCAAATATTTATATTAAAAAAATTCAATCAAACATCAATCAAATCAATTGTTTAATTTTAATTTTACCAGTAATTTGTCACATTTATACGCAAATCGAGTCAATCGATCGTAAAAATAAACAATATATAAATTAAATTTCAAAAAAAAAACTAATAATAATTTATTTAAATAAGAAATCAAATTTAATGCAAAAGTCAGTCAATCAATACAGCTTTAACAAATAAATCAATAAAAAAAATGTTAAAGGTGCGTGGAGATAAGTTGTTACTACTGCTGTTGTCGATGACATTGATACCTTCCTTTAAAATGTGTAATTTTGCTTCGTTTTCAATTTAAAAGTTAAATGCTTTTCAGGGTACAAACTGAAAGTGAGTCTCTTTAACATTTTACTGCTGATAACATTTTGTTTTATTTTTTGCTGAAAAAAATTTTATTTCTATATAAATTTTGGTATTTGTTTTAATTTGGTTTTTGGTATTTACGTAAATAAGAATTTAAAATATCACTTATGAAATGCAATTCAAATGCACATCTATAGTTCAATTCACAGTAAATTGTAATATTTTTTTTTTATTAATTTCAAAAGAAGCAGATAATTTGAACACTTATTTTATGGGTGGTTAATATCATATTTTTTTTAACCATCTACTAAAATTAAACGACTTATTTCATACACCTACAATTTAATTTTGATTTATTAAATTTTTTACTTAACAAAAAAAATTACTTGAAACTGATATTGAATTATTTTTGTTAATAAGTTTTTTTTTCTCACTGTAATTTCATTTGATAATTTTCTCAGCTCCCTTCAAAAGAGAAGAAGAAAACATTAATTAGATCTAGAACATCAACATATTTTTATAATCATTTTTTTTTTTATTTTTATACATGATCTTATCTGTTTTCTTATACTTCTTATCATATCAAGACCCATATACGGATAAAAAAATACGATACCAATAAAATTATGTTCAGTTATTTTTATTTCCAATAAAAAAAATATAAAAATTATATAATGTAACATGTAGTCATTATTATTATTATCATTAAAGTACAGAGTTATTCAGGTTTGAAGTCTCATGTTAAATAATGATTATTAATTAAACTCACAATAAATTGAATCATCATCATCCTACCCAGGGACTTTTAAATTTTCAGTTGGTAAATTTTTACATTTGAGGAAGGTAACCGACCTCTAAAACCGAATTTGGCTTTCAACTGAGAACAGGATGAATGTTAAATTGAATAACTTTGCTCTTCGCATACACTTGATACCTTTTTTAATTCAATTCAACCTAATCCGACAATAATTATCAACAAGAATCCAGTTGTCTTATCATCACGAATCAAATAGAATCACAACCATAATAATAATAAAAAAATGATACATAAGTTTGTATTTTTGCAATAAACAGACAACATACTAGACAGATGTTGCTATAATTCTTTTATAATTGTGAATATTTATAACATAAAAAAGTTCCAGTTTTCATGACAATATTTTTAGTTGTAAGAATGTAATTCTTATTAGTTAGACCAATGATATGCCAAATGTTGTTCTACAAGTCAATTTAAATGAACTAATCTGATGCAGAAGATATGCATGGAAAAAAAACTTGAATCTTGTACGGATTTAAGCGAGTTTTCTTATACTCTTCCTTCTTTTTTTTCTTTTCATCTCATTTCATTATTATTATTTATTTTTTAATTAAAAAGATGATGTTTAATGCCACTAGCTATATGTTTTCCTTGATGACTTATGGGAATGTGTTTTATGTCCTGTTTTCTTTTCGGTTCATTATTTTCTAATAAAGGTCAAATTTAACAAGAACAAGGGCGCCTTGATTAAATTTTATTATACAACATCTTACACAAAGATGCGATAACAAGTCGTTAATAATAATAGGTTTTAATATAACCGAAAATTAAGGTAGTTAATTCTAACTACACATTTTGTGTATATATTTAAAGGAAAAATGATGCTTAGACAAATAAAAAATAATAACACAACTCAAATTATCGACATTTCACATAAATGAGTGATGAATGTTGTTATTATTATTATATTTTTAACATGTGTATGAAATTAGAAATGAAGAAGTACAATACAAAAAAGGCGAAAAGAAATAAATGAATGATTTGTTGATCGTTTATATAGATTGCTTTCAAATTATCACAAAGTATTCTTTTATGGATGTGTGTTAGTTTTCCAAGGTAGGGTCGATTTTGTTACTTTTTGGAGTGAACTTCAAGGAAAGGTCATGTCTTAAATAGAGGTGTGGAATGACCTAAAGCGAGATCAAAATTCAACCCGCTCTAATATAAAAAAAGTTTTAAGGTAAACTCTTGGCAAATAAAAATATAACAATAACGTTCTTATTATTATCATTATAGATTGTTATTTTGGTTCCGTTCTTTGAAGGTGATCAATTTAATATGTGTGTTCACTGTCCATTTCATACGATGACGATTGAGATATTCAAGTTCTTAAATTGGAATTGAAAAATTGGACATCATTATCTTAATAATATAACAAGGAACTATCAGAGTTAGGTTATTCATTTCTTTACCTTGTGAATATTTTTTGTAATTTTGAGTTATTTTTAAATAGAATTTAATTTTTTCACATCAGATACTTCATTTAGATCAGATTCTAATAATGGATGTGAAACATTAGTTGAAAGCTAGAATACAATACAATGATAAAGATGACTACAGTAGTATTACAACGTAAATTTTCACAAACCAACTAAAAATTCCTCAACACTTAGTTCTGACCTACTCAATCAAAATTTTTAAAGGCATATCTAAACGATGAATGTTAATTTATTTCACTAACTATACACCATAGTTAAATTTTGAAAAAAAAAATGGAATTTACATTGATTTGCTACACTATTTCATTTTATCATGTAATAATAAAAATTAACAGACACACACATTTAATTTCTCATTTTAATTTTAAATCTCTCATAATATAACAAAACAAAAGCATTATTCATACATCACAAGCATACAATCATTGAAATAATACGTATTAATTTCTTGAAGATAATCAAAAGAATGTAACCGTTTATTTATTTATTTTCCTTTTAAATTGCAAAAAATGCATATAATAATTAATCTCTACAAAAGCATGCCAATGTTTATTTATATTTTTGTGTTTTGTTTTTATTTTATGATGACTAAGATGACGATGGTAAACATGATTCATTATTCAATGCAATTTATTGGATATTAAAATGCATAAAAACTTTACATGATTTTATGATTGATGAGGTACTATGAACATTTTTATATATGACGATAGGTGAAAAAGTCACAAAATTGACACACATTTTAAAAATAAAAAAAAATGAATTTACATTAAAATTCATTGATCGTTTATTTTTTTTAATGAAATAAGAATATAAACAATAAATAAATTAATTTGGTCTTTAACAGTGCTTGCACATGCAAAATAACATTAAAATATCACAATAATTTTATTATTGAAATACATTATTATTATTATTATTATTATAATCATCGTCTTTTTGTATAAATAAATTCTTAACTTTCTTGAGCTTGATATTAAATAATGTAGGAAAATGAAGAAAGTTATTGTGAATGATTTACACGATCGTATTGACATGGATTGTAAAACACGATGAAAATATTCGGTAATTTTGAAAGTTTTTTATTGGTTTTTGGGATTCTTTGTGCTATATGGATTTTTTGTTCTTTTAGGGTTATTTGTGCTTTCTGTGAATTTGGTTCTTTAAGGTTTATTGTGTTTTTTGTCTTTCTGGATTTTTTTGTGCTTTTGAGGATCTTTTCTGTACTCTTGGGATTTTTTTCTTTTCGTGTATTTTTTACGTACGTACGGACGTACAGCATAAGCTCCCACTATTCTTTAATTTTTTCCAAATCAACTAAAAGTAAGCTAAAAAAAAATAAAAAAAAACACAGTTAAATAACCATGGCCGTGAAATTGTTATGATGATGGTTCTTTGCATGGTATTTTATTCTCTTTGCTGTTCACAATCAAACAAGTTGTTAAAAGTTGTTAAAATTGCTTGTTATTTGTATAAAAATGTGTTTATAAATAAAAATATAAAATAAAAACAAAAATGATATGAATGCGAAATATAATAATAATAATATAAAAAATTAAAAATATATATCTTTCGACGTTTATGTAATAATTTTCGTACCTCATAAGAAAAATGATTTATACAAAATGTGCAACGTTGTAAGTTTAACTCTTATTATTATTTTTCAATATTTATAAGAATGTAAAGATACTGGTTTATATTTATTATTATTTGAATTGATTGTGAACTGGTATTGAACTTGGTCGTTTCTGTAATTGACTGATCGTGCAAAAATGATTCTTGTGTTTTTGTTTCCCCTTTAAATTTTTTGTTGTTGAAATTAAGCATTTGTTACATTAAAACTAACATTGAACTATTGCCACTTATAGTTTTTTATTCAATGTTATGTTTATTCAAAATAATTCAAGGGATTAAGATGAGTTGATTCTGTAACTAAATCAGCATGGTATTCCAATTATTTTAATTTCATTAATAAAATACAAAAACATGGTTCATTTCCTGTCCTTTTTAGTTTTTGTTTTACTATTAATTAACCGATCAAAATATTTATTTGTTTATTTTTCTATTAATTGTATTTCATTTATTTAAAATTTATAATAAATAATCAAATATATGAGGAAATATATAAAGAGAGATAGATAATAAAATACTTTTGACACATCTGTCACATCATAAATTCTTCCTGTGACATCATTATATCCGTTGAACGCGGCATTGTTACAGTTTTAAT
>LN484035.1:0-21156 GCA_900002565.1 Culicoides sonorensis
CACATTTGGAAAACTTGTATTTTTGAAGTTGATAAACTTCGCTTACTTCAGCTCATTACATTTTGGACTGTGATTTTTATTTTTATTATGTATTCCATTTAAGTGAAAATACTTGGTAAATACAATATTAAACAAATTTAATTCGAAATTCAATTACATTTGATTGACATAAATTATTTATCTAATATTTAATAGTTTTGGGGAAAAATTGTACTCTTTTTGAAATTGAAATTTAAATATATTTTTTTTCATAATGAAGGTTTTTTTTTCTATAACTTTGAAATAAATTAAAATAATATTTTATTATCAGTTTAATTATTATTATGTCAAACAAAATTATTCTATGTAAATATGTGGGTTGCAATAAAATAAAAAATGATAATGAGCTTATTTTTAACTAGGCATCAGTAATTAACCTTGGTCTCGTCATATGATAGAAAGGTTTAATTTATTACAAAGGCAATACTATTCCGATTCTTGTATGCGTTTTCGCTTATATTAAATCCCTTAGTTGGGATTGTACCGTGCAGTTGTAAAGACAAAACGATGTGAGTCAAAATTGTGGAAATTTCAAAGTGGATGAACACATAAAGCGTGTTTTTAAGAATTTTGAATCAATCAACTTTCATGTAAATCATCGAAAGAAAAGTTTTTAAAGTAAATAAAAGGATTGGATGATTGGATGTTTCGTCCACAATGCGCGTACATAGAAAAAAATTAGCAGTTCACGATGGGGGAAGCACTGTAATAAAAAAAAATAACTTTAATATTTATTCAAATTGGAGTGTCCTAATCTGTGACTTTTATCTTTTTAATGTTTCTAAACATTATAAATGAACCCAATAAAAGGTGAAGAGCACAAAGAAAGGGCAAGTTTATTCTTAAATTCAAAAAAACAAACAAATTTTAATTAATTTTAAGGTTAGATAATTTTCGTCTATGTATTATGTTAATTTCCATAAAATAAAGAGTTAATTTATGCAACAAACACCTGGAAAGGTTTAAGTTTATGCGATTAAATTCAATATAATTTATAATAATGATATAAAAAACCGTACAAATTTAATTGCACACATGAAATACTATACATTTCTGAATAATTGAAAACAAATCTCTTTTTATTATTTAATTTACCCCAAAATACAAGTATATTTATATAACAATAACGTTATCATAATTATTTATCATTTGGAAAATACTAATAATAATTTGCATAAAAATACAATATTTTGTATACAGGAAAATTAAAATACTTTCCTCTTAAAATTAACATTTAATGCGTTTCCTAAAAATTATATGTTAAATGATGCTCTTTCTATAAATTTAACATTTTAATGCATTATAAAATGTATTTCAATGGTGCAATCTGTGAATAAAAATTTCTGCATATTTGTCATTCGTTTGGTTGGATGTGAGAAATTTACGGAAATGCCAGATAAAATTAATAATAATATTAATGATGTGATGCTTTTCAAAAATTATAATAATAAAACTTTATTTAAAATAAAATGTATAAAATTTGAATCATTAATTCGGGAAAAATGTAATTTTATGTGATTAAAGAAATAGTTGTATATTTTCAAACTTTTATTTTGAAAATTTAAAAAGAGTGAGGAGAAGAAGGTTGAACTTAGCAACGTTGTTCAATTCTAAATAAATTCTGTTCTATTCTTGACAGTTTTTTGTTTGAATCATGTTTTTACTTGAAATATACATATAATTTTACGATAAAGAGTTTTAAAACTTATTATCCGTTGAATCAGGTCTAAAATGCAAAAACGGTTAAATTTTGGATTTAAATTTTAATATCAATATTTTAATAAATTTTCATGAAAAACTGTTTAGGTATAGACAATTTATGATCAGCAAATGTTTTGTTAATATCATTGATAAGGTTAATAAACTTTACAAAAACCAATAAACTGTAATGAAATATTTGACCTAGAAAAACCGTTATAAATATCGAAAATATAGCAAAAACTCATTTTATGAAATAATATTATAACAGCTGTTCAAAGTCTAAATGTCTAAATTTATTTAAGCGTGAAATCATTTAAAAGTCAACAGTTTAGCTTACGCCAGATATTTTGGCAGTTGGGTATTTTAATAAGTCCCTCCTTATTGAGACAAATTTAAAAAAAATATAATAAAGTCACATAAAAAGTTAAGAGAGAATTATGTGCCAAAAACTGCTTAAATTCTGACCAAGCATAACCAAATGATAATGTTGATGAACTTTTATACATTAAATATTAAAAGTTGAATTTTAAATGCAATTTAAAATATGCGTTTTACATCAATTAAACAAAAATAAATTAAATTAAAAAAAACTTGATTACATTAAAGTACAGACAAATTAAATTTAGAACTTACCGTATTTTATAGTTATTCGCACATCTTTATATGATGAGCTTCAATGTAAATGTAGACAAACTATAATAAAAAAATATATACCAGAACCGGTGTCTGTAACATTAATTCATTTAAATTATTTTATATTGTTTAATTAATATACATGCAGTAATATAGTCCCATACAGAAAAGATGAAACTTCGTGTCAAAAAAATTTTATCATTTTTTTGTAATGTTTTCTGTTTTGTTTAATTTTTTTATTTTTATTTAGTCATGACAACTATAAAAGCCAGAAGATAAGCAATTTTGCGACGTTTTTTTATTATTGTTAGTATAGCTAGTAGTCATATGACATTGTTTTTGTATATATATATGAGATAATTTTTTTTTTTACATTTAAACTTTAGCTGATTTTTGAACCGTGAGGACGAACGAGAACGAGTTATTCTAACTGATTTTATTGTTGAATTACCGGTTACCGGAGAATGAAGTGTAAAATGTTTATTTTAAATTTTGCGTTAATATTATGTATCGGAGTGAATTTATCAAATAGTGATAATGGTGTAGAAAGAGAAGAAAGGTTTTTGAGTAACAAGGCGCCTCCACATATTGTATTTATTATGGCAGATGATTTGGTAATTACGTTCTGCCATTGTGCTCTAAACAAATAAAATCATAAAAGTATTATTTAGGGTTGGAACGATGTTAGTTATAATGATCCTGTTCATCAAATTCCAACTCCAAACATCGATGCACTAGGTTTAAATGGAATCATCCTAAATCGACATTACTCAACACATATGTGCACTCCCAGCCGTGCTGCTTTAATGACGGGAGAATATCCAATTCATAATGGAATGCATCATTGGGTTATTGATGCCGATGAACCTTGGGCACTTCCAATTGATCGAAAAATTATGCCTCAATATTTCAAAGCGGCTGGTTATGAAACATACATGGTCGGAAAATGGCATCTTGGTTTTCATAAGACTGAATATACTCCATTAGAGCGAGGATTTGATCATCATTATGGATATTGGGGCCCTTATATTGATTATTGGACCAAAACAATGATTAAACTTGATCGACCTTATAACCGAGGCTTAGATTTTCGACAAGATTTCAATTTAATTAGAGATACAAATGATTCGTATGCAACATATATGTTTAGTGATGCAGCTGTTTCATATATTGAGCAACATGATCGAAGACGACCAATGTTGATGGTTGTCAATCATCTGGCGCCTCATACAGCAAATGAAGATGGTAATTATTTTTTTCATTATACATCCATAAGTGATTCATAACACATATCATATACTAGATCCAATGCAAGCACCACAGGACCAAATAGATAAATTCTCACACATAAGTGATCCAAAAAGAATAATAATGGCTGCAATGACAAGCATTATGGATGAAGGAATAGGAAATGTCGTCACCGCTTTGAAAAAGCAGAAAATGTTAGATAACAGTATTATTGTGTTCATATCTGACAATGGTGCACCCACCATAGGACTTCATTCTAATTTGGGCTCTAACTACCCATTAAGAGGCGTAAGATAATATAGATTAATTTTGCTTTTTCTTTTCTTAAATCATTTAATTTTTTAGCAAAAGAATTCACCTTGGGAAGGTGGAACTCGAACACCAGCTGTTATATATAGTCCACTCATTCAAAAGTCTCGTCGTGTTTCTTATGACTTATTCCATATAACGGATTGGCTTCCAACACTTCTTTCAGCAGCGGGAATATCCATCGATCGTTTAAGTAAACGTAAAATTGATGGTATTAATCAATGGCCATCACTCACTTACGGCGTACCAGGTAGAAGACGTGAAGCACTTTTAAACATTAATCCCATAGAAGGATGGAGTGGTTTAATAAAAGATGACTGGAAACTTGTCAATAAATCAAATCAACCTAAAACTGACATATGGCTTAGTAAATCGAATTACGAGTCACAATTTCCTGATGATGTCTCGTACGCAGAATATGTAGTTAGTAGTGACACAAATGTTGCCATTGGAAATCGTTTAAGAGCGTCTCAAATAGTAGATATGTTAAAACATAACCGGGTCAATTGTGAGGTTCCACCAAATAAGCAAACCAATAGATACCATTGTGATTTAAGTAAAAAAAGTTATTGTCTCTTCAATATACGGAGAGATCCATGTGAATTTTATGACATATCCGATAAATATCCAAAACAATTATCGAGAATGTTTAGTACACTGAATCAGTTTAGTAATTCCATGGTTCCAAGTTTGTACAAACCTACTGATCCAAACTGTAATCCATTATATTACAATGATACATGGGTGAGTTGGAATAGCATCAACTTTTGATGAATTGTTGAAGTAACAGAAGAAGCATATAAATTTCTATTATTTTTCATTGTTACATCAATTATGTAAATGAAATAAAAATGAATTAAAAAATTTAATGTTTCTTAATCCTCTCTATTTTACTTATTCAATGAGGATCTTGTAAACATCATGCGTGTGTGTGTTTTTATTTTGAATGTAATGTAAACGAGAAATAATTAAAATTAAAAGGAAACATTAGTAATGATATTTATACAAACATGTATAACATAAAGATGACAAAGTGAATATATAAAATATATGATAAAAGCGCGTGGCAATAGCATCTATTATTATTTGAATGTGAACAAACAACAGAGAAAATAATCATTGAAATTGTCATCACAATTTTTCATTAAATGAATGGATTGTGTTTGTACTGTCTATTTATACATTGTTATAATCACCGCGCTTTTCTCTATTTTCCCATTGTGTATCATCATTTGAAAAACTAAAAATAAAAAGGTTTTATTATTTTCTATGAATTAGTTTTTGATGCTTCAGCGTAAATTGAAAAACATTTATTTTTGAGAAGTATCCGCCTTTAAAAACTATCAGTACTATAATAAAATTTTGTTCAAAGTAAAAATTTAACACCAAACTATGATTACCTGCCTAACATTTTCCCAACCAAAAAACACCCTTCCATTTGTTTGCACATATAATCACATAAATTCAAACAACATGAACGTAATTATACACGCATCATATCAACATATAAATACCAGATAAAAGTACTCTAAAACTCATATCTCATAAGAATTAAACGACACAAAAGGTGCACAATAACATCACTTTTGCCATATATTATGTGCCGTTATCTCAGTTTCATTTATAGTAATTCACGTTATTTTTATTGTTTGTCGTTGAGATAATGATGATTATTGTTATTATTTTGATGATGGAAATGTGTCTGGTGAGTGGTAAATACTTATATATTTTGCTATTACTTTAGCACTATTATGAATGTTGATGAAAAATCTAAAGCTTGACATTTATTTTACTTGTTTGTTTGATACAACTTTTTTTTCATTTAAAAATAGGCTCTAGAGACATTCAAATCACGGAAAACTATCACAGAACCCATAATATTGTTTTGTTCATTTTATGTGATGAGCGATGTGAATTGGACCCTGTGTAAAAGAAAACATAAAAAAGGTCATGCACTAAGTTTAATTTATTTATTATTATTATTAGAGTCTACAATATGCCATTTTATGCGATTTTATCTTTATTTTTTTTTTAAATAAATTTTAGAAAATGTTATGTTTGTGTATCTTAAAACACTAAATATCGTCTCTAGGTAATTTATAAAAGTGAAGAACGTAAAAATAATGAAAGGACAGAAAAAATGCCATTAAGAAGTTTTAAGTTGGAGGAAATACAAACAAAAAAAATGCGAAACACTTCCCATCAAAGAGTAAAGAAGGTGCATTTTGGTGTACTTCATGCTTTAGGTGAATAAATTACGTTATGCGGATGTACGAAATCGGATGATAACTAATGAATTTTGGCTTCTTTATAATCAAAATGATAAGTCCTGAACCATTTTGAAATGTACGGAACGTCATTTAATATAACAACAATAAAAATTTAGCTTTATTCTATTGGCAGGTTGATGAGACGAGTCCTAGGACTCTTTTTACTTAGCAGAACTCTCTATAATTTCCTATGTATTGTTTGGATAGGTTAAGTGCTCATTGCGGTTTCAACAGGTCAGCTAACAATGTAGAAATTTGAAAAAACAAAATATGTTGGAGTCTTTTGAGGCAAGCAGATGGAAGTTTGTCATTTCTACAGAATTTATGAGGATTCCGTAACTAACATAAACTATCAAGGTTAATCTGCTTAACTTCTCGAAAAGAATGAGCATCAGTAAAAATAGCCACTAGATAAACTAGGAACAAACGCACGTACAAATTGTTCGCAATGTAGCACTTTTATTTGAATTGTTACAAAAATTCATATATCTTTGAGCATTTTTTAAATGACTAGAACATTAAAATAAATCATTTGTAGTAAGTGTGCTTTATGTGAGTTTCTGAGTTAATATCACAATGTGAGTTAATAAAAAGAACATTAAAAGTCACGCTTGTTGGTCACTTGATATTTAAACACATATATTAAAATATATTTATTTTTATTAAGATTTTTATTTAAATAAAATAAATAATGTATGACTTTTAACACTAAATTTTAACTATTTTGAGACAGCCTTTCATATAAACAGATAAAAAAGTACGGTTTATTTATTTTTCCAGTATCATAATAATGCCAAGATTTATCAGTCAAAGAATATCTTCCGCTAAATTTCCCTTCAATACAAATACGATTTCTCGTTATCTATCCACATAAGCTTTTAATCCTTTGTTTTGGTAATATTTCACCTTTTTTATTACCTTTATAATGGACAAAATATTTATTTTATTCGACACTCAATCGATAATCATTATGTTTTATCTTGAATTCCAATGAAAAGAGGACACATTTTAACATTCAATTTCACACAAAATTTAATGTGCGATCAATGTCCTCAACCAAAAAAAAAAATAAACTGCCATAAATGCAAGTCAAATGATAACACACTCATAAATCCATGTCCATTTTCTTCGTTTATTATTATTTTTTTGCTCATTTATTTCAATATTATGATGACGATGAAAACGAAAAAAAAAATACAAATAATAAAAACACATTTATATCTATTGAACCGTGTTTAATAAAAACATGAGCAGATAAAATTCATTAAGCATCACAGTGAGTAAAGTTTCCAACAAAAAATGACCCAATGGAAAATATGAAAAGTATCAAATCAGTTATAGATGAAAATGTAGCATAAGACGGTCTATGTATTAATTTTATGGTGCGTGAAATTTTGATTGATTTGCTGTTTTTATTCCAGATGGGCGATAATCATAAATGAGTATCGTGTTAAAGCGGACGTTCTATAAATGAAATCACGATTTTGCCTTATTGGCGTTAGTTGATAAATTGTTATGCTAATAAAAAGCGACACACAAATATTTTTTTTGTTTTAATTTTCAAAATGACAAACCATTTCAAAATTAAAACATTAGAAAGAAAAAAAAATTAACGAAGAGATTTTTTACAGGAATCGACATTAATTTATAAAACATTTTTATAATGAATTTTTTTATATACTTCAATCAGAAATGCAAATGATTGATAATTTTGTCCGTAGATTTGGCTAGATGGAATCTTAAATTAACATGTCTCGCATTCAAAGCATTTATGTGTGCACTATAAAATATATTCTGAATAATTTTAGTAAACACTATAATTGTGTTCCTGCAGACATCAGCTGCTTGATTATTTATCGGGTATTCAAATAAATTAAATGCGCATTATTTTTCACAAAACAACTGACAAACACAGCAACATAAAAAATAGGAACAGGTGCACATTAATTTACCATAAAATATTGGCAATGAATAAATAAAATAAAGCAAAAATATATACAATATTTCAAGTTATATAGAATACAGTAAAATACCTGTGTAAAATTATAAATTTTTCTTTCTAATTAATTTTTATTAAATTTTTTCCCCCATTTTCCTATGCAAGAATAGCTGTAAAATAAATATAATTCAAGATAAAATTTAATTTTTTTTCATAAGGATCCATTAAAAGAAGTTACACTGTTGCTTAAAAATAATTATCATTCATTTGCTCTTTTAAATTTTTGTGTATAATCACTTTTTCAGTTTTACCAGTTCAAAATTGGGAAACGGATTTCCTCTTATTTCAAAATAAATACAAAATTTTAATTTAAAATCATTTATTTTTTTGTTTCCTTTGTTTTGTATTGTTATTTTTTTAATTTATATTTGTACAACGAAAATAAATAAGAATGATAATGATTATTGATGTTGAAATGATTAAAAGCTCAGACATACAATGTGATTTCAACATTTTTTGAATTTTAATTTGGAAAAGATTTATTTTGTGGCCTGTTTTATCCTCAAAGAACTCCTAAAAGCATTATGGTAGTTTGCAGGTCCAGACATTTTTGCACTATTAAAGTATTATTTAAAATTTAACTTCCTTTCAATAATTTGGCGAGCCCAAAAACTCTGTGGGCATAATTTAATCATTTAAGTCTACATCTTAACTTAACTTAAAAATCATTAAGTACACTTTATTAAATGACCCATTGTGGTGGCTGTAAAATATCCTGTTTTCCTATTTACCAAACATATAAAATTTTATTTTATCAGAACCAAATAAAATAATAAATCGATGAAAGAATAACGAAGGACAGAAGAGGGTATTAAGAATTCAAAAAGTATTTTTTGTTCAATTTTTTTCATATTTTAGGCGTTTTCTTACTAAAAAACTTAAATATCTGATTTAGTATTCAAAAAAGTATTTTAAAGAGCCTCAATATTGCATTAATTTATCGTAAATAGAGAACCGAATTTGATCAAACAAATCCAATAAAATCCTATTTATAAATGATTTTGTGTAAAAAAAATTATAGAAAATACCTTTTTTTGTCTTTTAATTCAAATTTTGTAGAAATATTTAATGCTATCTAGAAAAAAAAACAAATTTAAAATTTATTTATATTTTTTATTTTTTCAAGTGTCAGAAAATAAACCGTGATTAATAAAAAATTTAACAAAAGTGCATTTTCAAGTTAACATCCAACGCTCATTATGTTTGAAAGACTTTTCAATGCTGAAAAAAAAAATTCAAACAATATACGGAAAGACATGCTAGTATTGGTTCATTTTAATACCAATTTGGAAAAGAATCAATTTCTTCAATGATTTAAATTTAATTCCCTTTAATGCAAATTGGTTCAAGACCACTTTAAAAGTTTTATAGAAACGATATTCATGATGTCTCAATTAGTAAAGGAGAGGAAAAAGTAAAAGTTCAAAATTAAGGAAAATGGTGTGTGTTTTATTTATTTAGGAACATTAAAGGGACACTTTTAGTATATTTGACTAAGTTAATAAAGTAATTAAACTTTGTGATGCAGGAATTAACTCAAATTCAAAGAAACTTTATTTGATTTTCTTAAAAAAAAATGTGCAAAAAATTTATCAAGATAACTTTTAATGACTCAATTGATTTCAAAGCGTTCATATCATTTATCTGCTCATTTATTATGAATTTCGGTTCAAATGAATGAAATAATTGAGGAGATAAATAAAAAAAATGTCTTGACATCAAACGACCACCACGACTATTTAACCCTCTCTTTCCCAGTGTCCCACGGGTGGAACAATGATTTTAAATACGTTTTTAATTTATATATTTCGCTTTTTTAAATTTTTTTCTTGAATGAACCGATTCTTCGAAGGGTTTCTTTGATGTTTCTGTACTGGTTTTTAAAAAATTCTCAATGATATTATAAAATTAATGTCAAAAGAATTATATCAACTTTTAATAGTAAAATTTCTGTACGTATTTCTATAGGTGTTATACGTATTTTTATAAGCTTCTCGTGTAAATTTTTTATTCTGAAAACCAAATTTTTTTGATTGATTAATTTTTTTTGAGTCAAAATCAGCTAAAATGAACATCAAAATATTGAATTTAATCAAAAAATCAAAAGCTCGATCTACTCCTGGGAGAGAGAGGGTTAAAAAAAAATTATTTGCTTCAATAACTAAATTCGTTGTAATAATGTCGTAATAAAATATAAAAAAGGGAAAAATGAACAAAAATAAACATCCGTTTCATCGCTCATTTACGTTTGTACAACATTATTTCTTTGTGACCGGACGTTGTGATTCCGAATGAAATGAAGGGAAAGTCAATCGACATTCTTTTTTGTTTGTAGCATATTAAATACAGTGTTATAAACTAAATGGATATAATATAGAAGAATAAAAAAAAAAATTGGAAAAAGCGATTCAATTTGATAATAATTTCGTTTTTTATTCTTTTTAAATAAACCTATTCTGGAGACGACTGGTATTTTATGGTATTTTTTTTTGTTAATTTCTTGAATGATAGGCACCATAAAATAATAAATCAAAATGAGAATCAAAATATGTATGTGTGTATGATATGTGCTGTCATTTGAATAAATTTCTCATTACTCAAAGTAATTTTATTCATATATTTTGTGTTCAAATCATAAAACGATTGACTTTGAATAAAGCAACAGCATATCAAAGAATAGACTGTAATCTGTAATGAAACCTCAAAATGTTTGTCTTGAATATTACTATCAAATATTGTGACAAATAAGAAGAATAAATGAATCTGACAAGTAGCAGAACGGTAAGTTGAATGAGTCGTTAAAGAAAAATATATGAAAGTTCTGCTATATGAAATACAAGATGAAAAAGCAAAGCTCTTGGGTACTGTTTATACAAAATTATCTTTTTATTATGTTACATAAAATAATAATTTATACACTCTCAACTTACACGACTCCAAATGAGAATTTCATTTTTGAAGTAAGTGAGGGTTAAATGCTGTACGCGTCATTCAGATTTCATATTTTCAATTTTATTGAATTGTCTAATGAGATGACTTTAGATCAATAAATGCATGACTGCTTCTCTGAGACGCCAGATCTTGATAGGTTTGAATCTGATTCACGCATTTGAAGTAAATTTGGAACAAAAATTCGAGTATTATCAGCACTCTTTTAGTCTATGCATATTAGGCGGTTTAGTCTGCGAGGCGTTTTCAACTTAGAGTTTATAGACCCTAAAGACAAAAATAAATCTACACTGTAAGTTGAAAACGCCCCGTAAACCTGAAAAGCATTAAGAACTTCTACGACCAGCGGCGGTTAATGAGTTCACTCAATTTAGAAGAAATACTGAAAGAACCATGAGATTTATTGATTGACTTCCCCTCAAGATCGTCCGTAATAACGTCTGATTATTGTTAAAGAAAATGTGAGTAAATTTATTCAAACACACGCCTTACTTCTTTCTTTATAAATTTCTCTTGACTCTTCAAAAAATTATATGATAATATATCATCATCTCATTGACTTTTCATAAATTCATTACTATTCTATAAAAAAAATATTTTATTTTTCATAAGTATAGATCTCTTCATAATTCAAACGACATACAATTACTTTATATTTATATATTTTGTGAATAAAACGACCAAAGATGACACTTATCATTTTTAACACAATAAGAAAAATAGGAAAATGCTACAGTTTTCTGTGCTTCAACTGATAATGATATGTCGTTTTTTTCATGTATGTTTTGAATATATCTGTGTGTGTGTGCAATTTGTATTCAACCAGCAATCATTCTGTCATGAACTCAATGTGATTATAATTTAATGATGTCCATACTCTTTTTCTCAAGGATTTTTATGATTTTGTTGGTGTTATATGTGTTAAAAGACTGTTAAAAAAGAAAAGTGCTTATCTTAACGCAAAATAGAAGAAAAACATGTTTGAATGTACTTCAAATACACACAAATACTAACAATGAGAAAAGTATGAAGAATGATTTATTCAGCAGTTTCTTTGCTTGAATGCGTCTCAATAATATCCGTATTAGTTTACTTGCTAAGGCTATGACAAGGATGTGAGAAATATAATCATATAAAAAATCATCAATCCAGTCCAAGCTGGTGAAGCTTTTAAATTATTTTTTTTGATGGAAATGTGTAGGATTATTTTGGTTTTGGGTGGTGTTGATCATTTAAAAATAAATTTTAGGTGATTATGACTGTGAATAACTTGCAAAAGTGCGTTAAGATAACATTTAAATAGAAATAATAGGAAAAATTAGATTTAAAGATATTGAGAACGGAAAAACGACCAATACAGGGAACAAAATGCAGATAAAAAAGAAAAAGCCACAAACAATAAAAAATAAATAAATCATGAATGTTCTGTATTTTTCTTTTCCTTAATGCAAAACCTCCTCAATTGCGTATTTGCATTTTTTTATTAAAATATAATAGAAAACTGTTCGTGAAATAAAACACAGAATCATGTTACAAAAGCACGTTATTAAAACGAATAAGGAAACAAGGAAACCATCTGAAAAAAATTTATTACATGATAAATTGGATTTGACAGCGCGAAATTGACTTTCACAGTATTTTTATTGTCCTTTCTTGGAAAATGAATAATTATTTTTATAATTTTATATATTGCTTTGTAGGTGTTGAAGTTATGACCATGTAAGTGTTGAGCTGTAGGTGTTTCGAGTGATATTGCAAATGGTAATATTCATTTTTGATAAGAAAATAACTTGATTCAATCATTATGAAGAAAAGAAAATTTGAGTCCTGTTTATCAGTAAATTATGACATAAAATTTGGAGGTTGACATTCATAGAAAATCATTTTTTCTTTGCAATCCATATAAAATTTAACATAAAAATTTAACACAATTTCCTTCAAGATAGTAACTCATTTCGTGATAGTTTGTTGGAATATAGCATATTTTGATTGAAGCACTTGAAACATGGTCTGATTTATACAATAACTAATTTTACTGTGTTTCTTTTTTGTAAAATTTAAAAGTCATGAAGGATGAAGTTATAAATTTTAAATAAAAGAAAGAATGCAAGGTCCATTTTTTTCTGTTCATCTTATAAATTTTTACTACAATTTAAACGTATTTTTTTATTGAAACTACCAATAAAGATAATGATGTTGACTTTTTAATATGAAATTGAAAATCATTATACAATGCAGAAAACGATGTTTACTCTGTTGCTTCTCTTTATTATCCAAGTCTCTTCTTTTACAGTTTGATTGCATTCCTTTCTCTATCCAGTTAAACCATGATAAGTTCTAACTTGAAATATATAATAATGGAACATTTAATATAATATTGAACCTCCTTTCTCTTTATTTTCTTAATTTTAATTCAATGTTCAATATAAAATTACTATTTATTTTATTTTTATTACGGGTATTACGATGAATAGTTTACATTACAGATAAAAATTGATTATATGACTTGACGTGCCAGAAAAATAATGGGTTTTTTTTTTGAAAAAAATGAGGGCACATTTTGCTTAAAATATTTGATAAATTGAATTTTTGAAAATAATCTCATAGAGCTTCTAACCATTTCATCACCTTAATGAGACGTTTATAAGGCGTGTACTGATCTGTGTCTTGGTAGAGGCTTAGAGATCATCTGAAGTGTTGGAAAACCATGTGAAAGTTATTTTTAGATTATATCATGACGTAATAAACATTTTTAAGGTCGAAGAAACCTAATGTAGTTTGAACCAAACTAACAACAGCATGGATCTTGCAGGATTAAGTAACAGATAAATGACGTGCAGTACAATAACTAAAATAGTGTTTCTCCTAACTACTCCCTTGGCTCCTAATTGTATGACATTGCTATGAGAACTAGATTTAGGCAAAGAAAAGATTAAAATTGGTATATCAATAGATATGTCAATGTCTAATTTAAAGTTCACGATGAATATTTTGAAAAACATAAAATTAATCTTATCTCCTTTTATATTATCATTAAAATAGATTAAAATTGCTTATAAATACTGCTCTACTACTTCTTTTCCCAGTTCATTTAATTCATTCTAATTTTTTATTGAAATATTTGTCAATTTTGTTTGGGGTATTAAAATGCTGTGTCATATAATTTTTATGATACTTATTTCTTACACTCATAGTTCTGAGTCAACAATCACTAATGAAAACAGATTACAAAATAAACCAAATATAATTATATTCGTGGCTGATGATTTAGTAAGAAATATGTCTAGAGAATGTGTATCCTTATAGTTTAAAAATTTATGCTAAAATCTTAATTTTTGAAAGGGTTTTAATGATGTCAGTTTTCGTGATTCAGTTCATCAGATTCCAACTCCAAACATCGATGCACTTGGTTTAAATGGAGTTATTCTTAATCGACATTATTCCATGCATATGTGTACTCCCAGCCGTGCTGCTCTAATGACTGGTGAATATCCAATTCATTTGGGCATGCAAGACAATGTGATACTGAATGATGAGCCCTGGGGACTGCCATTAGATCGTAAATTGTTGCCTGAATATTTTAAAGAGGCTGGATATAAAACTTATATGGTTGGAAAATGGCATCTTGGATTTCATAAGAAAGAATATACACCGTTAAAGCGAGGTTTTGATCACCACTATGGATATTATGGGGCAACTATTGATTACTATTCAAAAGAATTTAGTGTTCTACGAATTCCAAGTAATGGGTTTGATTTTCGAAATGAATGGAATATTGAAAATGATAATGAAACATATGTCACTGAATTGTTAACTGAAAGTGCTGTGAAATACATTAAGAGTCATGATAAAGAAAACCCAATGTTCATGGTAGTTAATCATTTAGCACCACACTCAGCTGATATTTATGGTAAAATGTCTAATATTATTAGTAATAATTTGATTTTGAATTATTTGTATTTTGAACATTCTTTAGGTTTGCTTCAAGCACCACAACAAGAAATCGATAAATTTAATTTTATACCAAACTTACGGAGACGCACATATGCTGCAATGGTATCGTTACTTGATAAAAGTATAGGAAATGTCATCACTGCATTAAATGAAAATGGGCTCTTAAAAAATAGTGTTGTAGTGTTTTTATCTGATAATGGTGGCACTCCAAGAGGTGGTACAAGTAATTCTGCATCTAATTTTCCTTTGAGAGGGGTAAGTAATAATTTTTTTGTTATAAAAATTAATAAGTCAAATTTTCTTAAAAGTTGAAAGGGTTTCCTTGGGAAGGAAGCGTTCGCACACCTGCTTTTATTTGGAGTCCATTGATTAAATCACCTAAAAGAGTGTCAAATGACCTTTTCCATATATCTGATTGGTTCCCAACCCTTCTTAACATAGCAGGAATTGACTCTACACCAATAAAGAATAAAATTGATGGAGTTAATCAATGGCCTAGCATAAGTGAGGGTTTACCTACCACTCGAAAAGAGCTTTTAGTGAATATTGATACACAAATACCATTCAAAGCCATTATTAGAGATGACTGGAAATTAGTTGTTCAGGAAAGTCAACAATTCGATGGATGGTTAAGTACTGCAAATAAACATACAGGCTTAGATGAAGAATCTTATTTTGAAAAAGTTATTCAGTCTGAAGCTTACATTGCAATTGATGGCTCATTAAGTCAAAATGAAGTTTTTAGATTAACCGAAGAGAGTAGACTTCATTGTAGAGAACCAACGGAATATGATGACATTTGTGATCCAATCATAGACAAATGTTTGTTTAATATTCAGGATGATCCGTGTGAAAGATTCAATTTAGCAGCAGATTTTCCAATGTTAGTTAGAGAATTAGAAGAGAGCCTTGAAATTTATGAACAAGAAATGTTGCCTTCCATAAATCAGCCGTCGGATTTAAATGCTGACCCGGCTCTACATAAATATACTTGGACGTATTGGAATAGTCAAAATGACAATAAAACTTTGAAGCCAAATTTGTAAAATGCAATTGAAAATTTTTTCTTAACTTTCTTATTTATCATCTCTTCCAATTTGTCAAAAAAAAAACTTACAGATAAGCGCCCATTTGACTGCGAAATATTAAATTAATTTTTTTATCTTGTTCATTATTACAACTTATTATATCTTCATATTAACCAATTTAATCAGCTTAATAAAATGTTTTGGTTGATAAAAGTATTGTCTTTTATCTTAAATACGCCCATAGACGCTACTACGTGATCTGTTTATAAACAAACCGGTTAGCTTTTGATATTTTTGTCAAAGTACAAAAATTTACTTAGTTGTGAATATGATTTCATGGAGATTAGGTTTACTTTTGTCTATTTTCATAAATTTTATCAATGTCTCAAAACAATTGAATTCGAAACCCAATATTATTATCATTGTAGCTGATGATCTTGTAAGTAAAAATAAAAAAAAAATTCTAGAAAAATTTAATATATTTAGTATCATTTTAAAGGGATGGAATGACGTAAGTTATCATGATCCAGTCCATCAAATACCTACTCCAAATATCGATGCCTTGGGCATTAACGGATTAATTCTTAATCGTCACTATTCAATGCAAATGTGCACACCAAGCCGTTCCGCTCTCATGACTGGCAAATATCCGATTAATATTGGAATGCAACATTTTGTCATTGTTCAAGATGAACCTTGGGGATTACCGTTAGATCAAAAACTTATGCCCGAGTATTTTAAGGAAGCTGGATATCGAACTTACATGGTTGGTAAATGGCATTTGGGCTTTCATAAAAAGGATTTTACACCTCTGCAAAGAGGATTTGATCATCATTATGGGTATTGGGGCTCAAATATTGATTATTGGAATAAGTTCAAAACAGTTTCACCAAATAGTCCAGGGTTGGATTTCAGAAATGATTCGACACTGATATATGATGATACAAAATATGCAACTGAATCATTCACGGACATAACAATGAAGTTCATTGATAATCACGATAAGTCAAAGCCAATGTTCTTAGTTGTTAATCATTTGGCACCTCATACCGCAAATGTTGATGGTGAGAGATAATAATTGTTTTTTTTTTTAAATAATATTAAATTATTTTTTAACAGATCCACTTCAAGCACCAGAAGATGAAATTGCAAAATTTTCTTTCATAACTGACAAAAGTAGACGGAAACATGTTGCAATGGTTTCACTTCTTGACAAAAGTGTTGGGAAAATAGTGTCCAGTTTACATGATAATGGAATGTTACAAGACAGTATAATTGTATTTCTATCAGATAATGGAGCTCCAACTGAGTCTCCCAAAGAAATGCATCCTGGCTCAAATTATCCTTTACGTGGTGTGAGTACCTTAAATAAGTATTAAACAATTCTTATTAAATTTTTTTTTACCATAGACGAAAAATACTCCTTGGGAAGGAGGTGTTAGGGTTCCCGCTGTGATTTGGTCTCCACGTTTCAGTAATCACACTTCAAAAGTTCACAATGGGCTTTTTCATATAAGTGATTGGCTTCCAACGTTGTTAAAGGCTTCTGATATTCAATTTGATGAAAATAAATTTGATGGAATTAATCAATGGACTAATTTAATCAACAATTCAGATAATTCTCAAATTCGCACAGAACTTCTAATCAACATAGATCCAATTGATAATTGGTCAAGTATCATAATGGATGAGTTTAAATTACTGTATCAATCAGTGAAAGATCAAAATGATGGATGGTTGAATGAGCCAAACGTTGAAACTAATTTAACACAGGATACTTACTTAGAAACATTGATTAGAAGTGACATTCATAGAATTTTAAAAAGCAATTTAACTAAAGACGATATTTTAAAGATTGTTCAATCTACTGTAGTTAAATGCCCAAAATCACATGACATGACTAAAAATTGTAATGAAACGAAAAATGTATGTTTATTCAATATAAACGAAGACCCATGTGAATTTTATGATATTTCATCTGAAAATCAAGAAAAAGTACAAATATTGTTAGAGAAACTTAAGCAGTATGAAAGAACAATGAAGAATCCTCTTAATCAACCTCGAGATCCTGCAAGTGATCCAATAAATCATAATTTGACTTGGATATCGTGGAATGACCGATATAATATTTGAAACTAGACAAAATAAAACAAATTCATTAAATGTTGTTTACTTTCATAAAATGAGAGTAAAATAAATAATTGTACTTTTAAAGTTAAATTCATTCAAAAAGAAAACTTCCGATTGAAAAAATAAAAACAGAAATTTTTTATTTAGTATTAAATTTAGGAGAAATAATCTATTTACAAAAAGTATCACAAATTAACTCGTTTTTTGGTCGAGTAGTTTATTTATACAAAAAATAATGAGCAATCGCTAAGTTTAATTTAAGATTTCTTTCATTATATTTTATTTATTTATATTTTTAATGAGAAAAGTTTTTGCTTTGATTTGTTTGGCTTTTGATTACAGATTGAATACGAATTAAAATATTTGTGTAAATTTACAAACTTTATTTAAAAACTGGTGCCTGGTCTTTTATGTGGTAAAATTGTAATCATTTATCACTAATTTTAATGTTAAACATAAACTTTAATTTTTTTATACCGACTTGAGGCTTAGTTTTTAAAATGAGAAATACTGATCATTGGATTTTGAAATTTGGTTTTCTATGGGATTCAGTTTATTGAAAATCAGTTCGAAAAGAAAAAACGTATAATTTTTCATGAAAATAACACGATCTCGATTCGATGAACCATTCTACGGCTATGGAGTGATAGAATGGCGAATGAGCAAAGGTTTTTCTGAACTCTTAGCCCAATCTATAAATCATTAAGTGATGGTAAACTTTTATAAGCTTTTTATAAGCTGGAAGCTTAAATTACTCTATGGTCTTATCTTTGTTATTTGTCTTAAGATATTTGTTTGGCCTTGATCTTTAAATGAGCTACAATTTTGCATTTTTATTATATATTGGCAGTCAAATTGCATTTGTCAGAATTCGATATGGCCAATTCACCAAATTCATCTTCCAAGAGAACCAGAAAAATAGCCTTGTTATTCAACTCAATTCCGTGATTTATCTCATTTTTAATTCAATTAAATCTCCTTTTATACTTTCATACAAATAAAACACTTCAAATGCATTCATTTCAAGAGATTACACTTTTAATTAAAAAAGGTGTGAAGTAAGTGTAACATTACATCTTTTTGTCTTTTAATGTATCAAAAGTGGGTACTTGTAGTTTGTATGAATTATAGTTTTTATGCTACGAAACTGAATAAGCAAAAAGTATCACAAAAGAACTTGAAATTTTTATAACACTTTCACTTAAAAACACTTCAAGACTTGGTGATGACTTTGAACAAAAATCTCCAAGAGCAAGATCAAAGAATACCATGAAATGTATGTAATATTTAATTTTCTCCTATATCATATCATATTAAGAAAAAACATTTGCTTTTTGTTTCAATGTGACAATCGAAATAATGAGTTTTAATTATATCTTATGTTTTTCTTTTAATACAAGGTAGTTGATCTTTTGTAATCTTTAAAATGAATGACTTTTCTCCTAAGACATTTTATTAACCTCAACATTGCTCCAAAACAAACTAATGCTATTTTTATTATTTTTGTCTATAATTTTTTTTTTGAATGAATGGTGTTAGAATATATATCACAGTGATTGTTAATTGTTACATTGTGGTCACCCGTACTGTCTGTCCTCAAATGTAAAAGCCCTTTTAAAAGTGGCCAACCATTTTACCTGCACGTGTAATTCGGAGAAAAGATAACATCGATTGTCTACACTGAAAAGGGCGTTTAATTAAATATAGAATAATGTCTGTCATTTGTTATATAAACAAAAGACATTTTTCTTTTTTTTTAAATTAAATATAAGAATTTATTATCTTTGTATTATTTGGCCCTTTTTATTTAATACTTCTTTTTATTAAATCAACATGGAAGAACAAAAAATAATCAATTATAAAAAATTTTTTATTTTTTTTAAATTCTATTTTAAGTTCATTGAAATAATATTTTTTAATTTTATTATATAAAAAAATAAATAATTCGTGTAGGTGGACCGCAACCAAAAATTTATCGTACATTATTTTTTCGGTTTCCCTTAAAATAATTATTGGATAGTAATTATATTTATTTTTATTGATTCTGTTCCGCCCTGAATAAATAAATGCCGAGTTTTTTCAACATAAAAAAGTGCAACAAATTTCAAAAAATATTTAACAGGATTGTTAACGATACACACGAGCGTATTGTTTAAAAGTCTGAAATACAATATTTTTATTACATGGCCAATGACACGAGCATCGGGAACTCAAATAATGGTCCAGTGAATTTAAAGAGTATATAAAAGAATAAAAAATTAAAGAGAACCCTCATTCTTAGCGTCAAAGACTATAAAAATCCTTGTAAAAGCGCTTTTTGTATTATGATAAGAACTTAACACAGATAATTAAATCAATGAAATGCAGTTTTATGTGAGGGAATTCAATTTTAGGACATATAAATAATTTAAATTAACTTAATATAATTAATAATATGATATAATGAATATTTTGTTGAACCTCACCTGTATGTTCAGATCGGTATTTTCTCTATATGAAATTTTTGGTTATTTTTAAAAATTTAACTGTAAAATGATTTTTTTTGTTTAATTAATTCGGATTTCAATTTCACAGCCAATACTTTTTCTCTTTAGATCATTGCAACTTTTTAACTGGAATTCATTCAGTTGTACGAAAAAAATAAATTTTTGTCTATAGTAAAAATTGAATTTGCATCAATAACGAATAATTTCATTCTTTGGAAATATTTTTTGAAAATCAGAAGAGGAAATTAAACAATCATTTCAAAATTATTCAATTTGATAGACGTGCATATTAACGCTAATTCATTGAATTGTTTCAATTATTTTTATGCTGTTTGATTAACAGTCCAACGTAAAACTATTATAAAATTATCTTGAATTTATTTTTATTATCAATTTATTATTACATTCAA